>LBNU01028088.1:0-21613 GCA_014162995.1 Artemisia annua | reverse complement strand
TTTTTTTTTTTTTTTTTTTTTTTTTTTTTTTTTTTTTTACCGATGCTAGCTATCTTATCTTAACTACATATAAAAGAGAAATAGTCAAGTGAAATGTTGAGTTTTTTCAACATGGTCAATGTTCTTGAAACCTCTATTCATGGAAACTATTGCCTATTACTATTGCCTATTCTCTTGAAACCTCTATTTATGAAACCGAAACCTCCTATTCATGGAACTATTCATGGAAACTATTGCCTACTCATTCAACCTATTGCCAATATGTTACGATACAGCTACTACACCACCAACATTTCCTATATTATGTTCATTATATTGGCGGACATTGCCTATATTATGTTCATTATATTGGCGGGAAAATTCAAACTCTAAACCCTAAATATTAACATTGCGTATTGCCTATATAAACCACCACCAACATGTTCATATTTCATTAGCGTATTTCACTACATCACTATAGGAAAATGGCTATAATAATGTTATCGTATTTCATTAGCGTTGTTTTCATGTTCATTAGCGTATTTCAAAGGAACGTAGATGATGATCCTCCTCCTCCTCCTCCTCCTATCCTTGCTCCACACCCGAATCCCTTTTTCAATCCAAATTTAATAAATTGGAATTGGGATGACGTCATCGTCATATCAAGTGATGACGAAGACGAAGAAGATGATGAACAAGTAGCAACAAGTCAACCCATCAATCTTGGTCAGAAACGAGTTTATTGTTTGGTTGATGAAAGCGATAGTGGTGAGGATTAAAATTTATGTTATGCATTTTTGTTGAAACGTCTTGTTTAACAATAAAAACAATATAGTTGGGGTGGTGGAGTTTTCTTTTCCTATCAATTGTTACAGATATTTATGTTACATAATATCAAATTTCGTTCACTTTAACGTATCAAAGATCTATTTGTGTTACAGAATATCATATTTCTTTCACTCTATTAGTTTGTTGACCACTACAACGCATGTGAAGATAACCAAAAAAAAAATAAAAAATAAAATAAAAATAAAAAGGATTTGTTTGTTGAACATATGTTAGCAGCATCGTTAGGTTGGCATGTCCTAAATTGCGATTGATTGATTTTAGATATGAAAAGTTGTTTGTTAAAAAAAAAGCCTACTGTAATAAATTAAAATTATGGCAACATGCTAACGCCTTTAACACCTTTATTATTTAAGGTGCAAATCATTTATTTACACAAAAGATTTAAGATAAGTGCAAATCATTTATTTTCATACAAGATATACATAACACGAAAATATATCTATAAATACCCTAGACAATGTGACAATCCATTTCAAAATACAGAAAAATTCTTACGGATTCCATTATGAATTCGCATGAAGAAAATGTTCCACATAATCAAGATGTCAACATGCTTTCTTGTGAATTTGCTACAAATCTCATGGTATATTAACTTTGTTATTACGTCTTTAGTTTAAGGTTATTACGTGTTTCATGAATTTCATACGTGTTGTTTAATCATGGTATCATTTTACAGATAAATTCAGAAACAATAACAAACTCTCCGATTGATGTTCATGTTGATGTCGAACAACGTCCCCGAGCTACAACGGCTCAAATGGATCGAATATGGGTGGACTTGGTTCGTAAAGAGATCAAGTCAATGTTGGACATAATAGATGCCGCGGAATATAGAATCCAGAATGACAGCACTACTGTTGAAGGTTTGATGAAGCTTGTTCTATAAGAGATGAAGGCTACTGCAAAATGGATGGAAGACCTTGAACCATATTTTACCAAATAACGGAAGCATTATGTTTACGTCATAAATAAAGTTATGTTATTTTTAAGTCAATTTTATTTGTCGTTCTTCGACCATTGTTGAACTTTCATGCAAGTTTAGGAAAGGCTATGTTTACGTTATAAGTAAAACTATGTTATTCTTAAGTCAATTTTAGTTGTTTGCTTTTCAACATGTTTTACTTTCATGTTTACGTTCTTCTCAAAATACTTATGTTATTGATTGTCAACATAACTCTTTTGTTATTAGTTCTTATCTTAATTTATAAGTTATCAATTGTAACCATTTTTTATAGTCATATATGGTTATCAATCGTTTAGTTAAATGAGTAAGTCAACTAAAATAGTTTCCTTCATACAGTTCGAAACACCTTTTGTACATACAGGTATAAAAACTTATATGTTATCTTTTAGTCAACATAATATCCTATTCATGGAAACTATTGCCTATTCATGAAACTTGCTATTCATGGAAACTATTGCCTATTCATGAAACCTGCTATTCATGGGAACTATTGCCAATATGCTGTACATAGGAAACTATTAATTAACAAACCGTGTATTTTCATACAAGTTATATACCGAAACTAATTTCGTCTCAAGATCATGTATTAACTAATTCATTTACTTTTGTCTACTATATGTTCTCTATATATTTTGTTTTACCTAAAAATCACGCTCAAAACTTTTGCTCCTATTGAAAAACATCTCTTCGATATAACAAACATAAAATACAGGGCACGATTCTTACATGGAACACATTGAAAATCATTTGGAGGCTACTACTTTTGTTGAACCTGTTGTTGAACCGGTTGTTCAGCACGATGCCGCTAAGGTTTAAAATTCGTCATTATGTTTATTTTTTTACGTATATGTTTGCTACATCATTCTAACATAGGTTTGTACTACTTGTTAGACTGAATCTCAAATACTGGCCGCTTTCAGTCCTATTGATGTTGATCCAGTTTTCAACCCTATTGTGCCCGATCTTGAACCTGAGGTAACCACAATATGCAGTTTATTTACGAGTGACAATTACTTGCAAATAGGACTGCATGGTGTTCTGATTAGGTAAAACAATACAAGAATGTCAACCATATATATAGAGGAAATTAACAAAAATGAGCATTGTTTTGATTAAAGTATTGCATGATCACCCAATGATCAAGCAAATACCATGTAGTGTCTCATTTGTTGAATACTCAGTCTACTATGTAATCTTTATGGCTAATAAGTTTCAACTCAGTATTAAATGATATCCAAATAATATGCAGGTAAGTAAACAAGAAGAAACCACTAAACCACCAAATTCTAAGTCTACTATGTAATCTTTATGGCTAATAAGTTTCAACTCAGTATTAAATGATATCCAAATAATATGCAGGTAAGTAAACAAGAAGAAACCACTAAACCACCAAATTCTAAGGATATACCTGTTATTGAGATAGCCGATGGTGAAGTGGTAAGAATTATAAAATATATATTTAACGTGTGACAAAGTATTGTAAATTTAACTTATTTTTACATTGTGCAGCCTGTCCCCGTACCCAGAAAACGTGGACGATTGATGAAAAATGGTGCTTTTGCAACCAACAATGGTGCAAACCTTGTGTCTTCTGGCGAAGAAAATGTAGAAGCGTTGTCACTAAAGAAAATGGTTGATGATGACTTTGAAACAGATGATAAAGTGGTATGAATTTATCAGTATATTATATTCGTTTAGGTATTAAGAGTTACAATCTTTATATATACAACATATTACTAATGTCATGTTACCATTCTCTTTTACACAGGAACTTGATGACGAAGCGCCTATAACTTTTAGTCGTTCCACAAAGAAACCGAGGACTTCGTTATCCAATGCAAACCCGTTTACAGTTATTGATGAAGAAACAGATGATGAAGATGCAATTGCTGATACAGATGGAATTGATTTAGAAGATTCTGAAAATTGCAGTCAATAATCTACATATGAGGAAGATGAGGAAGATGATATGGACGATTTCATTGACGATGAGGATGCAACTTCTGTTGATGAAAGTGAGACTGATGAAAGTGATGACGAAGATGCGGATGCAACTTCTTCTGATGAAAGTGATGACGAAGTATAGAGTTATGTTTTATGCCATTTGTTAAAACAACTTGTTTTACACTATTTACAAACTATGTCTTGGTTTCTTTTGTTTCTTTTCCTATAACAAATGAATGAATTACTCTTGTTTATATTTGCCAAGATATAACTCCTACAATAGCATTTGTATGTAGTTAAGATAATTAGCTAAAGTAAATCACAAGTGCTACGTATTTTTAAAATGTTGAGACCTTTGGCATATGTTTGACTGTTAAAATCTATTGGGTTACTTACCTTCTTTTTGTGAGGTGAATGAATGGATAACTATAATTCATTGTTTGTGACTGCTTTTGTGGTAACCTTTAACAAAGTTTGCTGGTAAAAAAAAAAGGTACTATAAGTTTTTCATACCCTAAAAAAAGGTACTATAAGTTTGCTGATAAAAAAAATGTACTATAAGTTCTTGTTGTGGTAGTCTTTGACTTTTTAAAAGATGAATCATTTAGTTTAATAATTAAGTCAACTAAAATAGTTTCCTTAATATAGTTCGAAACAACTTTTCATTTAGTACATGTATGAAAAACATATATGTAATACATAAGTTCGACTATAAAATTATGTTATTAGGTTCATTGCTTTTACTTTTTGAGTTTTTTTGTTGGGGTATACATTGCAAGAAGCTATGAAAAAATAAGTAATAGATACTTCGTCACTTCGTGTTCAATAAGCTTTTAGTTCAACTGTGACAGCCTGTTTGAGTACAGTTGGAGACATTTGTTATTTCTTGTAAAAGGCTACTAAAAGTTTCAACATAATAGCCTATTCCATGCAAGTAAATATTCTATAAAATAGTACAGTTGGAGACATTTGTTAATTTCTTGTAAATTCTTGTAAAAGGCTACTAAAAGTTTTAACATAATAGCCTATTCCATGCAAGTAAATATTCTATAAAATAGGATATGAAGAGATATACACAAAACGTGTATTCTCATACAAGTAATATCGAAACTAATTTCGCCAATTATTTGCTATTAACTAATTCATTTACTTTTGTCAAATATGTTCTCTATATATAATGTGTTAGCTAACATCATCTAAACATACTTAACATCACGCCCAAAGCTTTTTCTCCTATTCAAAAACATCTATTCGACATACAGGTATGAAAAATGGTGTTATATTCTAATGAATGTTAATTTACTTCAGTCAATATATAATGTGTCATCTTGTATATGTCATCTTGTATTCAAATTGTTTATAGCATCTTTACGTAACAACATATAACAAACATAAAATACAGGTCGCGATTCTCACATGGAACACAAAATGGAAGATAGCATGATTTTGGATATCGATGAAGCAGTTGCAACTCAGTCCCAGGTTCACGTTGTACCTATTTCATTTCAGCTATCACAAATCTATACTACATTGTCTAATATCTTGTATGTTACTTTTACTTTTTAGATTGAGAATGAAATTCTCGCTGCTTTTACTCCCATGGACCTTGATTCTGTTTTGAACGATGCTCAAGCTTCCATTGACAATGAGGTAAATGCAATACACTATTTATTTTTCCTGCATTTATTAGAGTGAGGGTATATATGAGTGACTGGATAGTTATAATACACCATACCAGAATTTATAGGTTTCAAGTGCGACTTTGAATCACTTGGATAAACTATGTAGGCCAATTTTGTGAATATATCACTAGAGGGATGTTTTGGATGTTAAATCTATAAAATGCCTTCTGTTTTAAGTCAATATACTAGATACAAAACTAAAGTGGTGTTGTCACTGCATCATTCTTGATCTATTAAAAATATGGTTAAAAGCCACATCATGATTTTGATATCACCAAAAAAAACCTAGCAGAAGCACTTATTCTTTTTAGGGTAATAACTTACCAATATAACACTATCAATATCCCCTTCGCGTCTCTGGAACAAGTTTTTTCTCAGTAATAAAATTTGTGGTTTGCTACTGATAACGTGACGCTGTGACCCTCTCCAATACTTCCGGGTTGAGTAGTTACCAATCTTCAAAAATCAAACAGTAGAAAACAGAATGCCATTAGCTATTAACGGTTTTATCATTGTTTGACCTGGGCATCTCTTTATTGTTAGTTTGTTCATATAAGATTTTATCTTCTGTTATATATGCACTATGATACAGCAAAAAACAAACAAAAAAAATATTTTAACATGAAATTATGCTTCAAAAACAAATAATAATCAACATGCAATTGATAGCATACGTTATTAGATTAATAATAACCACTGTTTTAAAGCCAATGATACTAGATACACCACTAAGTATTCTTTGGCTCAATGCACTCATAAAAAAAACTCAGCTACAATGAGGAACTTGTAAGGGTCTACTATCTTTTAAGTTATCCAAAACTATAACATTTAAATTATCAATAAAAATAATACTACAAAGAATAAAACAGACCTGTGTTATATGTCATAACCCATATGCAATCGAACTAAATCATCTACTTGAATTATACGTATGTCACCATGCTCATCTATTTTTTTTAGCCATGGGACCCCTACTTCAGTGTGAAATGTTTCTCATCACTTAATAACCCACACGCATGGTACAAAATCGACAGAGTACGCGTTAACTACGTGTGGATGGATGATAAAAACAATAAACTTTACATCATCTTGCTCGACAAAGATGTAAGTGTTGTCAATTGTGATCAAACGAGCTTAATTAAAACATACATAATATACTAACCATCAAGTATATGTTTGAAATTTGATACGTCTAATACCAGGAACAAAAACAAGCCGCCGAAGTGCCTGAAGACCTTGTTGAACTCTATAATAAGAGAGACTTAGTTGGAAAAGTGTTTTCCTTTAACCATTTCCAAGTTGCGTATACTGACCCAACAGAATATCCACGACATCACAACTACAGTTTGACCCGTTGTGATTGGGTTATAAAGGTTAACAGCAAAACGGTCCTCACGGAAATTCCGTTGACTGGCCATTCCGGGTTTCCTACGCATGGGTGGATACCATCTATTAAGGCTCTTTCTACTGACAAATCAACAAAAAAGATGCTGATTGGTACACATAATTTACTAAATGAACATCTATGCATCTAGCTTAATTCATGTTACCTATACGTAATCAATGTATATCCTGATTTCTTTATAGATGCCATCGGCAGGGTCACTAGAGGAGGGTTGATACACCACAGAGGTGGTGCCTCGTGCGAGCTGTATCTTAGAGATGTGACGTAAGTGTGCCTGTCCAAAAATGTTTTGTACTCATTCTTTTATGTTCCCGGTCTAACAGTCATTGAATTCTAATAGAGGGGCGGAAATACAATTCATCACACGTACTTCCACATTACGAGAAGAATATGTGAAACTGGCAACGGTTTTAAGAGAAAAGGGAGTTATATTCATATCCCGTGCTAAACTCATCCACACAGAACCAAGTATATACTTTTCTGGTTTTAATATTCACATTTCTCATAAGTTGTTTCGTTTCAATACACTTACCTAATAATGCGTAATTCCCTCTATTATAGTGAACATATTGGTGGACACGGAGTTAACAAAAATCGAGTATAACCCAAGTATGCCAAAAGCGGAACCCCTGAAGAATATGAAGCTATGAGACATCTCCCGAAGTTTTATTTTATTTTCCTTTTACTACATTTTAATATTCGAACATTTGTTTTTTATTTTTATTTTTTTTGTCCGGATAAAGTCATTAGGCCATGAGTGCAAAACAACTTAAGATATTTCACTTTCGTGATTCATTATGATCGACACATTGAGTTCATTTTCGTTATCGATTATTATGCTTGAGAGTTTTATGTTTCTATGTTAACTTAGGATTAATTTACATAAGTTATTGTGCTACTATTACGCCAACAAAAGCAAATTTTCATCCTTTGACTGCATTTATTCAAAATAGCCATGAGAACTTTTAGGTTTTCCTACAACCTATACAAGTTGAGCCATCAACATTACACTAACCAAAACACTAAATTTTTTCTTGTGCTGTGCTACAACCTATAGAAGTTATACTTAACCATTACAATTTTAGAAACAACAAATTTATCCACTAAACCTAATCCATTTTTCATGTGAGTTAAATGCGAGTTTGGATTCATAGAAGCAGGAAGAAATAAGTTCACTAAGCAAGAGAGCCACGAATAGTAAAGATAAGCATCATCTTTTGGAGTACATGTACATTCACAAGTGAAGAGGTTTCTTTGATCATACCTACAAACTTTAGAGTGTACTTGCCAAAGTGGTGGGTAACCTTGGCAACTTGATAACTCAGTCTGTTGTATTCAGAAACAATACCAATCTACAAAAACGAAAAACTAAATGAATAAACAAATAAAGAATCTTGATATCTACAAGTAATTTAACTCTAAACCCTAAAAACATAATTGAATAAATGTGAAAATTACCAATTTTATGGTCTGCAACTGGTTGAATCAAAGATATGGATCCAATCGAAACTGTTAGTGTGTTATTTTTTGAATTGTTGATATCCACGCATGATTTGCACGGATTTAATTTGTGTTTGAAAGGATTTATTTGAAAAGAAGGTAATTTTTGGTGGTGATGCACATACGTTTGGTGGTTTTGTGTGTTACTGGGAAACATAAAAGACGATAATTTAATGTATTTGGGCTTAGACACTTATATGTTGGGGACTTGTTTAGATTATAAAAACTGCTTTGGGTATTGGTGACATTCTCTCTCATGCTTTTGCTTAGTAACGACTAACATTGGTATGTTCCTTTTCTCTTAGAGTATTAAAGACACGATGATTGGAGCTAAACAATCTAGCACCAGTATTTCGACCCCCATTCATGTTGATTTAAACAAACGTATGTCTTTAAATGTTTTTAATATCGATACTTTACTTTTAAAAACTTAACTTTTAATACAAATTTCATCTCATTCAATTTTATCCAAGAAAAACGCAAACCATTGTCTAATAAAGATGTTCGCGCAAGGCAAACGGGGACAACTGGAAATACCAACTCTGCCTACTGTAAAGAAAGTTCGACTCACATAAATATCGCTCCTAATAGGGTACCGTTCGGAACATTGAACAATCTCCTAAATACTAATGGTGCTCCAAATACCCTTCCATTACAAACAACATCACCTCAAAACTTGTCAAAAAATAAAGAGAATATAACACCATTACAAACTCCGCGTTCCAATGGTTCAACCTCTTTATGCACCAATGTAAGTATAGACCCAGCTACTCAAAAAAGAAAAGAATACCAAAGGCTATATTACCAACAACGAAAACAAAAGAAACTAGCGGAAGCAAATGCCAACATCGAACCACAGACACCGGTAGGAGCTACCCAAGATCTTTCGGGCTTGAAAAGTGAAATCAGCAAAGGTAACAAGGTGTACATTTTACGTTCTTTAGGGAATTGTCTGTTATGTTACTAATACATGTTTTAAATTGGAAAACCAGATGATCGACATGGTAGTAACATACTATTGCCCCTATTTGATCAAGAGTACAATCAAACTGCCGATGGTAAGCTTCATTAAAGAAATTGTTGTTGCTCTTTACTACATGTATTTACATTATAACTATGTAGGAACAAATGTTGGTGTAGACCTAGCCACTCAAAAAAGAAAAGAATACCAAAGAAAATATTGGCACCAGCGAAAACTAAAGAAAGTAGCAGATGCAAATGCTAACATGGAACAACACACAATGGAAGGAATGACACAAAATCTTTCAGACTTTACACGTGAAACCAACATAGGTAAAATAGTTTTCCATATTATGTACTTATTTACAGAAAATTGTCTCATCTTATTAATACATTTTTAAATTGCAAACCAGATGATCGATGTAATACCCCGTAATTTACCTAGTCCTTAACTCTTAACTACATATAAAAGAGAAATAGTCAAGTGAAATGTTGAGTTTTTTCAACATGGTCAATGTTCTTGAAACCTCTATTCATGGAAATTATTGCCTATTACTATTGCCTATTCTCTTGAAACCTCTATTCATGAAACTGAAACCTCCTATTCATGGAACTATTCATAGAAACTATTGCCTACTCATTCAACCTATTGCCAATATGTTACGATACAGTTACTACACCACCAACATTTCCTATATTATGTTCATTATATTGGCGGACATTGCCTATATTATGTTCATTATATTGGCGGGAAAATTGAAACTCTAAACCCTAAATATTAACATTGCCTATTGAATATATAAACCACCACCAACATGTTCATATTTCATTAGCGTATTTCACTACATCACTACAGGAAAATGGCTATAATAAAGTTATCGTATTTCATTAGCGTTGTTTTCATGTTCATTAGCGTATTTCAAAAGAACGTAGATGATGATCCTCCTCCTCCTCCTCATATCCTTGCTCCACACCCGAATCCCTTTTTCAATCCAAATTTAATAAATTGGAATTGGGATGACGTCATCGTCATATCAAGTGATGACGAAGACGAAGAAGATGATGAACAAGTAGCAACAAGTCAACCCATCAATCTTGATCAGAAACGAGTTTATTGTTTGGTTGATGAAAGCGATAGTGATGAGGATTAAAATTTATGTTATGCATTTTTGTTAAAACGTCTTGTTTAACAATAAAAACAATATAGTTAGGGTGGTGGAGTTTCTTTTCCTATCATATTTATGTTACATAATATCAAATTTCGTTCACTTTGACGTATCAAAGATCTATTTGTGTTAGAGAATATCATATTTCTTTCACTCTATTTGTTTGTTGACCACTACAAAGCATGTGAAGATAACCAAAAAAAAAGAAAGAAAAAAAGATCTGTTTGTTGAACATATGTTAGCAGCATCGTTAGGTTGACATGTCCTAAATTGCGATTGATTGATTTTAGATATGAAAAGTTGTCTGTTAAAAAAAAAGCCTACTGTAACAAATTAAAATTATGGCAACATGTTAACGCCTTTAACACCTTTATTATTTAAGGTGCAAATCATTTATTTACACAAAAGATTTAAGATAAATGCAAATCATTTATTTTCATACAAGATATACATAACACGAAAATATATCTATAAATACCCTAGACAATGTGACAATCCATTTCAAAATACAGGAAAAATTCTTACGGATTCCATTATGAATTCGCATGAAGAAAATGTTCCACATAATCAAGATGTCAACATGCTTTCTTGTGCATTTGCTACAAATCTCATGGTATATTAACTTTGTTATTACGTCTTTAGTTTAAGGTTATTACGTGTTTCATGAATTTCATACGTGTTGTTTAATCATGGTATCGTTTTATAGATAAATTCAGAAACAATAACAAACTCTCCGATTGATGTTCATGTTGATGTCGAACAACATCCCCAAGCTACAACGGCTCAAATGGATCGAATATGGGTGGACTTGGTTCGTAAAGAGATCAAGTCAATGTTGGACATAATAGATGCCGCGGAATATAGAATTCAGAATGACAGCACTACTGTTGAAGGTTTGATGAAGCTTATTCTAGAAGAGATGAAGGCTACTGCGAAATGGATGGAAGACCTTGAACCATATTTTACCAAATAATGGAAGCATTATGTTTACGTCATAAATAAAGTTATGTTATTTTTAAGTCAATTTTATTTGTCGTTCTTCGACCATTTTTGAACTTTCATGCAAGTTTGGGAAAGGCTATGTTTACGTTATAAGTAAAACTATGTTATTCTTAAGTCAATTTTAGTTGTTTGCTTTTCAACATGTTTTACTTTCATGTTTACGTTCTTCTCAAAATACTTATGTTATTGATTGTCAACATAACTCTTTTGTTATTAGTTCTTATCTTAATTTATAAGTTATCAATTGTAACCATTTTTTATAGTCATATATGGTTATCAATCGTTTAGTTAAATGAGTAAGTCAACTAAAATAGTTTCCTTCATACAGTTCGAAACACCTTTTGTACATATAGGTATAAAAACTTATATGTTATCTTTTAGTCAACATAATATCCTATTCATTGAAACTATTGCCTATTCATGAAACCTATTCATGGAGCTATTCATGAAAACTATTGCCTATTCATGAAACCTGCTATTCATGGGAACTATTGCCAATATGCTGTACATAGGAAACTATTAATTAATAAACTGTGTATTTTCATACAAGTTATATACCGAAACTAATTTCGTCTCAAGATCATGTATTAACTAATTCATTTACTTTTGTCTACTATATGTTCTCTATATATTTTGTTTTACCTAAAAATCACGCTCAAAACTTTTGCTCCTATTGAAAACATCTCTTCGATATAACAAACATAAAATACAGGGCACGATTCTCACATGGAACACATTGAAAGTCATTTGGAGGCTACTAATTTTGTTGAACCTGTTGTTGAACCGGTTGGTCAGCACGATGCCGCTAAGGTTTAAAATTCGTCATTATGTTTATTGTTTACGTATATGTTTGCTACATCATTCTAACATAGGTTTGTATTACTTGTTAGACTGAATCTCAAATACTGGCCGCTTTCAGTCCTATGGATGTTGATCCAGTTTTTAACCCTACTGTGCCCGATCTTGAACCTGAGGTAACCACAATATGCAGTTTATTTACGAGTGACAATTACTTGCAAATAGGACTGCATGGTGTTCTGATTAGGTAAAACAATACAAGAATGTCAACCATATATATAGAGGAAATTAACAAAAATGAGCATTGTTTTGATTAAAGTATTGCATGATACCCAATGATCAAGCAAATACCATGTAGTGTCTCATTTGCTGAATACTCAGTCTACTATGTAATCTTTATGGCTAATAAGTTTCAACTCATTATTAAATGATATCTAAATAATATGCAGGTAAGTAAACAAGAAGAAACCACTAAACCACCAAATTCTAAGGATATACCTGTTATTGAGATAGCCGATGGTGAAGTGGTAAGAATTATAAAATATATATTTAACGTGTGACAAAGTATTGTAAATTTAACTTATTTTTACATTGTGCAGCCTGTCCCCGTACCCAGAAAACGTGGACGATTGATGAAAAATGGTGCTTTTGCAACCAACAATGTTGCAAACCTTGTGTCTTCTGACGAAGAAAATGTAGAAGCGTTGTCACTATATTATATTCGTTTAGGTATTAAGAGTTACAATCTTAATATATTCAACATATTACTAATGTCATGTTACCATTCTCTTTTACACAGGAACTTGATGACGAAGCGCCTATAACTTTTTGTCGTTCCACAAAGAAACCGAGGACTTCGTTATCCAATGCAAACCCGTTTACAGTTATTGATGAAGAAACAGATGATGAAGATGCAATTGCTGATACAGATGGAATTGATTTAGAAGATTTTGAAAATTGCAGTCAAGAATCTACATATGAGGAAGATGAGGAAGATGATATGGACGATTTCATTGACGATGAGGATGCAACTTCTGTTGATGAAAGTGAGACTGATGAAAGTGATGACGAAGATGCGGATGCAACTTCTTCTGATGAAAGTGATGACGAAGTATAGAATTATGTTTTATGCCATTTGTTAAAACAACTTGTTTTACACTATTTACAAACTATGTCTTGGTTTCTTTTGTTTCTTTTCCTATAACAAATGAATGAATTACTCTTGTTTATGTTTGCCAAGATATAACTCCTACAATAGCATTTGTATGTAGTTAAGATAATTAGCTAAAGTAAATCACAAGTGCTACGTATTTTTAAAATGTTGAGACCTTTGGCATACGTTTGACTGTTAACATCTATTGGGTTACTTACCTTCTTTTTGTGAGGTGAATGAATGGATAACTATAATTCATTGTTTGTGACTGCTTTTGTGATAGTCTTTAACAAAGTTTGCTGATAGAAAAAAAAGGTACTATAAGTTTTTCATACCTTAAAAAAAGGTACTATAAGTTTGCTGATAAAAAAAATGTACTATAAGTTCTTGTTGTGGTAGTCTTTGACTTTTTAAAAGATGAATCATTTAGTTTAATGATTAAGTCAACTAAAATAGTTTCCTTAATATAGTTCGAAACAACTTTTCATTTAGCACATGTATGAAAAACATATATGTAATACATAAGTTCGACTATAAAATTATGTTATTAGGTTCATTGCTTTTACTTTTTGAGTTTTTTTGTTGGGGTATACATTGCAAGAAGCTATGAAAAAATAAGTAATAGATACTTCGTCACTTCGTGTTCAATAAGCTTTTAGTTCAACTGTGACAGCCTGTTTGAGTACAGTTGGAGACATTTGTTATTTCTTGTAAAAGGCTACTAAAAGTTTCAACATAATAGCCTATTCCATGCAAGTAAATATTCTATAAAATAGTACAGTTGGAGACATTTGTTAATTTCTTGTAAATTCTTGTAAAAGGCTACTAAAAGTTTCAACATAATAGCCTATTCCATGCAAGTAAATATTCTATAAAATAGGATATGAAGAGATATACACAAAACGTGTATTCTCATACAAGTAATATCGAAACTAATTTCGTCAATTATTTGCTATTAACTAATTCATTTACTTTTGTCAAATATGTTCTCTATATATAATGTGTTAGCTAACATCATCTAAACATACTTAACATTACGCCCAAAGCTTTCTCTCCTATTCAAAAACATCTATTCGACATACAGGTATGAAAAATGGTGTTATATTCTAATGAATGTTAATTTACTTCAGTCAATATATAATGTGTCATCTTGTATATGTCATTTTGTATTCAAATTGTTTATATCATCTTTACGTAACAACATATAACAAACATAAAATACAGGTCGCGATTCTCACATGGAACACAAAATGGAAGATAGCATGATTTTGGATGTTGATGAAGCAGTTGCAACTCAGTCCCAGGTTCACGTTGTACCTATTTCATTTCAGCTATCACAAATCTATACTACATTGTCTAATATCATGTATGTTACTTTTACTTTTTAGATTGAGAATGAAATTCTCGCTGCTTTTACTCCCATGGACCTTGATTCTGTTTTGAACGATGCTCAAGCTTCCGTTGACAATGAGGTAAATGCAATACACCATTTATTTTTCCTGCATTTATTAGAGTGAGGGTATATATGAGTGACTGGATAGTTATAATACACCATACCAGAATTTATAGGTTTCAAGTGCGACTTTGAATCACTTGGATAAACTATGTAGGCCAATTTTTGTAATATATCACTAGAGGGATGTTTTGGATGTTAAATTTATAAAGTGCCTTCTGTTTTAAGTCAATATACTAGATACAAAACTAAAGTGGTGTTGTCACTGCATCATTCTTGATCTATTAAAAATATGGTTAAAAGTCACATCATGATTTTGATATCACCAAAAAAACCTAGCAGAAGCACTTATAGTTTTTAGTGTAATAACTTACCAATATAACACTATCAATTTCCCCTTCGCGTCTCTGGAACAAGTTTTTTCTCAGTAATAAAATTTGTGGTTTGCTACTGATAGCATGACGCTGTGACCCTCCAATACTTCCGGGTTGAGTAGTTACCAATCTTCAAAAATCAAACAATAGAAAACAGAATGCCATTAGCTATTAACGGTTTTATCATTGTTTGACCTGGGCATCTCTTTATTGTTAGTTTGTTCATATAAGATTTTATCTTCTGTTATATATGCACTATGATACAGCAAAAAACAAACAAAAAATATATTTTAACATGAAATTATGCTTCAAAAACAAATAATAATCAACATGCAATTGATAGCATATGTTATTAGATTGATAATAACCACTGTTTTTAAGCCAATGATACTAGATACACCACTAAGTATTCTTTGGCTCAATACACTCATAAAAAAAACTCAGCTACAATGAGGAACTTGTAAGGGTCTACTATCTTTTAAGTTATCCAAAACTACAACATTTAAATTATCAATAAAAATAATACTACAAAGAATAAAACAGACCTGTGTTATGTGTCATAACCCATATGCAGTCGAACTAAATCATCTACTTGAATTATATGTATGTCACCATGCTCATCTATTTTTTGTAGCCATGGGACCCCTACTTCAGTGTGAAATGTTTCTCATCACTTAATAACCCACACGCATGGTACAAAATCGACAGAGTACGTGTTAACTACGTGTGGATGGATGATAAAAACAATAAACTATACATCATCTTGCTCGACAAAGATGTAAGTGTTGTCAATTGTAATCAAACGAGCTTAATTAAAACATACATAATATACTAACCATCAAGTATATATGTTTGAAATTTGATACGTCTAATACCAGGAACAAAAACAAGCCGCCGAAGTGCCTGAAGACCTTGTTGAACTCTATAATAAGAGAGACTTAGTTGGAAAAGTGTTTTCCTTTAACCATTTCCAAGTTGCGTATACTGACCCAACAGAATATCCACGACATCACAACTACAGTTTGACCCGTTGTGATTGGGTTATAAAGGTTAACAGCAAAACGGTCCTCACGGAAATTCCGTTGACTGGCCATTCCGGGTTTCCTACGCATGGGTGGATACCATCTATTAAGGCTCTTTCTACTGACAAATCAACAAAAAAGATGCTGATTGGTACACATAATTTACTAAATGAACATCTATGCATCGAGCTTAATTCATGTTACCTATACGTAATCAATGTATATCCTGATTTCTTTATAGATGCCATCGGCAGGGTCACTAGAGGAGGGTTGATACACCACAGAGGTGGTGCCTCGTGCGAGCTGTATCTTAGAGATGTGACGTAAGTGTGCCTGTCCAAAAATGTTTTGTACTCATTCTTTTATGTTCCCGGTCTAACAGTCATTGAATTCTAATAGAGGGGCGGAAATACAATTCATCACACGTACTTCCACATTACGAGAAGAATATGTGAAACTGGCAACGGTTTTAAGAGAAAAGGGAGTTATATTCATATCCCGTGCTAAACTCATCCACACAGAACCAAGTATATACTTTTCTGGTTTTAATATTCACATTTCTCATAAGTTGTTTCGTTTCAATACACTTACCTAATAATGCGTAATTCCCTCTATTATAGTGAACATATTGGTGGACACGGAGTTAACAAAAATCGAGTATAACCCAAGTATGCCAAAAGCGGAACCCCTGAAGAATATGAAGCTATGAGACATCTCCCGAAGTTTTATTTTATTTTCCTTTTACTACATTTTAATATTCGAACATTTGTTTTTTATTTTTATTTTTTTTGTCCGGATAAAGTCATTAGGCCATGAGTGCAAAACAGCTTAAGATATTTCACTTTCGTGATTCATTATGATCGACACATTGAGTTCATTTTCGTTATCGATTATTATGCTTGAGAGTTTTATGTTTCTATGTTAACTTAGGATTAATTTACATAAGTTATTGTGCTACTATTACGCCAACAAAAGCAAATTTTCATCCTTTGACTGCATTTATTCAAAATAGCCATGAGAACTTTTAGGTTTTCCTACAACCTATACAAGTTGAGCCATCAACATTACACTAACCAAAACACTAAATTTTTTCTTGTGCTGTGCTACAACCTATAGAAGTTATACTTAACCATTACAATTTTAGAAACAACAAATTTATCTACTAAACCTGATCCATTTTTCATGTGAGTTAAATGCGAGTTAGGATTCATAGAAGCAGGAAGAAATAAGTTCACTAAGCAAGAGAGCCACGAATAGTAAAGATAAGCATCATCTTTTGGAGTACATGTACATTCACAAGTGAATAGGTTTCTTTTATCATACCTACAAACTTTAGAGTGTACTTGCCAAAGTGGTGGGTAACCTTGGCAACTTGATAACTCAGTCTGTTGTATTCAGAAACAATACCAATCTACAAAAACGAAAAACTAAATGAATAAACAAATAAAGAATCTTGATATCTACAAGTAATTTAACTCTAAACCCTAAAAACATAATTGAATAAATGTGAAAATTACCAATTTTGTGGTCTGCAACTTGTTGAATCAAAGATATGGATCCAATCGAAACTGTTAGTATTTTATTTTTTGAATTGTTGATATCCACGCATGATTTGTACGGATTTAATTTGTGTTTGAAAGGATTTATTGGAAAAGAAGGTAATTTTTGGTGGTGATGCACATACGTTTGGTGGTTTTGTGTGTTACTGGGAAACATAAAAGACGATACTTTAATGTATTTGGGCTTAGACACTTATATGTTGGGGACTTGTTTAGATTATAAAAACTACTTTGGGTTTTGGTGACATTCTTTCTCATGCTTTTGCTTAGTAACGACTAACATTGGTATGTTCCTTTTCTCTTAGAGTATTATAGACACGATGATTGGAGCTAAACAATCTAGCACCAGTATTTCGACCCCTATTCATGTTGATTTAAACAAACGTATGTCTTTTAATGTTTTTAATATCGATACTTTACTTTTAAAAACTTAAATTTTAATACAAGTTTCATCTCATTCAATTTTATCCTAGAAAAACGCAAACCATTATCTAATAAAGATGTTCGCACAAGGCAAACGGGGACAACTGGAAAGACCAACTCTGCCTACTGTAAAGAAAGTTTGACTCACATAAATATCGCTCCTAATAGGGTACCGTTCGGAACATTGAACAATCTCCTAAATACTAATGGTGCTCCAAATACCCTTCCATTACAAACAACATCACCTCAAAACTTGTCAAAAAAATAAAGAGAATATAACACCATTACAAACTTCGCGTTCCAGTGGTTCAACCTCTTTATGCACCAATGTAAGTGTAGACCCAGCTACTCAAAAAAGAAAAGAATACCAAAGGCTATATTACCAACAACGAAAACAAAAGAAACTAGCGGAAGCAAATGCCAACATCGAACCACAGACACCGGTAGGAGCTACTCAATATCTTTCGGGCTTGACAAGTGAAATCAGCAAAGGTAACAAGGTGTACATTTTACGTTCTTTAGGGAATTGTCTGTTATGTTACTAATACATGTTTTAAATTGGAAAACCAGATGATCGACATGGTAGTAACATACTATTGCCCCTATTTGATCAAGAGTACAATCAAACTGCCGATGGTAAGCTTCATTAAAGAAATTGTTGTTGCTCTTTACTACATGTATTTACATTATAACTATGTAGGAACAAATGTTGGTGTAGACCTAGCCACTCAAAAAAGAAAAGAATACCAAAGAAAATATTGGCACCAGCGAAAACAAAAGAAAGTAGTAGATGCAAATGCTAACATGGAACAACACACAATGGAAGGAATGACACAAAATCTTTCGGACTTTACACGTGAAACCAACATAGGTAAAATAGTTTTCCATATTATGTACTTATTTACGGAAAATTGTCTCATCTTATTAATACATTTTTAAATTGCAAACCAGATGATCGACCCGGTAGTAGCGTACTTTTGCCCCTGTTTGATCAAGAGTACAATCAAACTATGGATGGTAAGCTTCATTAAAGAATTGCTTTTGCTCTTTACCGCATGTATTTACATTATACCTATAATGTTGGTGTAGACCCAAACATTCAAAGAAAAAAACAATACGACAAATCACGGTACCAACAACGTAAGGAAAAGCAAAGAGCGGATGCAACTGCTAACATGGAAGCACACACAACGGAAGGAATGACACAAAATCTTTCAGAGGTGACACGTGAAACCAACATAGGTAAAATAAGTTTCCACATTATGTTCTTCTTTACAAAATTTGGTATCATCTTATTAATACATGTTTTAAATTGCAAAACCAGATGATCCATATGATTTCGTGTACGATGGCCTTCCTAAAGAGCATCGTGCATTGAAGGGGCAACCACCATGTGTCAAGTGTGGAGCAAAGAAAATACAATACGAGTTTCCTACTTTTTGTTGCATGAACGGGAAAACAACTTTGAAGGCCTTAGAAATTCCTCCAGAACTATACAACCTATTCACGTCGCAATGTGAGTTAGGAAAAATGTTTAGGAAAAACATACGTGCATACAACACAAACTTTTCCTTCGCATCGATGGGTGTAAATTTGGACAAAACATACAATGTTAGGAGCTCTGGAGTATATACTTTTTGTGTGAATGGAGGGATATATCATAGAATGGATCAGTTGGTTCCTAGAGACGGCCAACCAAGGTACTTGCAGTTGTACTTTTATGACGCAGAGTCGGAACTTGAGCACAGGTTACAATGGCCTAATCTTGATAAAGAGATTGTTAAGATATTATTACATGTTCTTGCACCAAACCCATATGTTCAGACATTTCGAACACTTGGTAACCTTGGTCCGCTTGACAAGTATAGGGTCGAATTAAATGCATCTGTTAAAGTCGATCAAAGACTTTACAATTGTCCTACCACGTCCGAGGTATAAATATACGATTCCTAACCATCCTACATCTTATATAAATTGATCGTTGTATATATAATCTTATACTCTCAACTTAAATATATCATATCACGTAGGTCGCTGGTATTTGGGTAGAAGGTAATAACAACATCACTGCATACAAGAGAAGCATCGTTGTATATGGAAAGTCTGAACACCCTATGCAAATACAACCTTATTTCGCTTCCTATGATCCTTTGTCTTATCCAATGTTCTTTCCAAACGGTGAGGCTGGATGGCATTCTCGAATACCAAGAGAAGGTGTAGACATAAATGAAGTTGATGATGATGACGATGACGTCGATGAAGATGAAGAAGGTACTAAACCAATCATTATACTCACATTACTTTATATTGTGTAATACCAGGTTACAATAGTAACATATAGTATATGCTTTCCTTACACAACCTTTTTAACATCACCGCACAGGGATTAACACAAGAACCGGTAGAAAAACAGTTACCATGCGAGAATATTATTGTTTCAAATTCCAGATGCGCCTGGTTGCAGCAAAACTAAGCGGTGAAGCTTGTAAACCACGGATCGTTGTCCCAACGAGCGTTGAAATTGATCTAGTCACTCAAGTCGTGAGTTATGTGAGATGAATGGGTTGAAAAGAGTTGAATTTGTTTTAGTTATACTACGAAAGTTTTGCATGAAATTACGAACAATAAGAAAGGGAATAAAATTAACCATGAAAGAAAACATTAGACTAAGTGAAGCGAAAAAGGAAATAAAAGTTTAAACTTAAGAAAGGATTAAAGAAAATGTTTTTGTTGTTTTGTATTTAATTAACGAAAGAAAATTAAACTAAGTTAAAAAGTTCAAAAGAAAATTTGACAGAGTAACGGTAAGAAATGGATAAAAGAAAACTCCACTCGATGAACGATGGAGTGCAAATAAGCCTAGCTCGGCTTGATAAACGAGACACGACAATAAAAGACTAAGACTCGAAAACTTGAAGAAAACAAAAATCTAAACTCGCTATGAAGACTTATGGGAACCAAACTCGCTACAAACTCGCTACCTAATTTGGAACACAAACTCGCTATGCTAAAGAAACCATACTCGCTACCCTAAAGGAAAAACAAACTCGCTAGACCTATTTAACTCCAAACTCGCTACACACTTTGAACCATACTCGCTATATACTACGAAAGAAACAAACTCGCTAAGGTATTATATGAACGAAACTCGCTAGACACAAATGGGAACGAAACTCGCTATGCCCAAAAATAAACATCAAACTCGCTAGGCAGTATACAAACTCGCTAGCCACTAAGGAAAAATAGCAAACTCGCTATGTGAAATAAACCATACTCGCTTCTAAACCCTAAAGACTCATACTCGCCATAAAACCCTAATAACCTACTGGATTAAAATTTTTTTACGTAAACTTTATTTAAAAACTTAATAAAACTCATTT
>LBNU01028087.1:0-17509 GCA_014162995.1 Artemisia annua | reverse complement strand
GGTACACGAGTAACTTCCATGGGTAGCGTTGGCATCTAACTTGTAATTAAACAATGATCCGTTTTTACGCTTAGTTTGGGAGCTTGTGAAAAATCAGGGACGATGAATTTTATCCATTCGGTCACTTTTCTATGAATCGTGTTCTTACTCTATGACCCTTAATCGTTATTGAAAGATAATGAAAGTCAAGCACACCGTCATAAGCTAAAGTAGTATAATATAAGTATGTACATAGACTAAAATGGAAAACCGGGGCGTTTTAGGGAATAAATGATTTCGTATTTCTCTTGAACGTTTTGCTACTTTTCAAAGTTAGTAAAGAAAGGTGTGAAATTATTTATCTCTCAAGCGTAACGTGATTACATTGCGTGAGGACACGCAATACCTTAGTCTGGGGGATTTTGGTATATGCTTATTCACATTCCTTTTATTCACCATTTTCAGACCCTAAAAGACCAAAAACTAACGTTAAACGCCAAAGATATCGTGTTTTTGTGTTTGTGACTGTGCAGGAAAGGATATTGCAAAAACGACATCAAAATCAACCAAAAAGCCTTAAACGAGCACGAGATGTGGAAAAGAGTCTTAAAGTGAAGCCAAAGATGAAATTTGCCTAAGAAAAGCCCGTGACGACGAATTTATTTCTTAAAGGCTCAAGAAAATAAAAGAGACGCTTAATTGAAGTTCAAAGTTAAATATCAAGATAAGCTTCACAAATTCAAGCAAGTGATCACTTTTAAGTCTTCAAAGACCTTTGGAAAGCACGTCAACACGCTACCTCAAGTTACAAGGACTTACGTTTAATTGTTAGAACATTTAGTAGCGTTGTAATAGAAGTTTATGTGTAGCTTTCATGAGATATCAAAGTATAGGGGCTAAACCGTACACGATGTAAAAAAGGGAAGCCTCCTTGCTCCCTTAAATACCCCCCCTTAGCCTCATTTGTAAGCTAGTTTTTTGGGTCTTAGTTATTATTGAGTCTAGTTTTTAGTTTTCATGAGTGTAAGGTTTTATTAATGCAAGTTTTATTTTCATGTCTTAATACTTAGCTTATTTTCGCACTCCTCAATCTTCTCTTCACGTTTGAATCTTATTTTGGTCGTGTTAATCATTGTCTACGTTAATCTTAATCTTATATAAAAGCTTTTATAAGTCTCATCACCTTTGCTTGTATTTTGGTTCGAATAAGAATAAAAAAAATGGGTTAGTGCTTATTTTCGAGTCGTTAGCTTATATAGTCGCTTATTTAGTGATTAAAACTAGTTTTTTATCAAGTTTTCATAAGTTGTTATTAGTATTAGTCATTAGTTTCTCGTAAAAAAGTTCATGCGTTCATTTTAAGTATTTTGCGAGTATAGATATTAGGGTTTTGCGAGTTTGTGTTTGTTTCTGCGAGTATCAATTTGATTTTTGCGAGTATGCTTTAATTTCTTGCGAGTTTGGTCAGGCTTTTTGCGAGTATCAGTTTTAAAAGTTAGCGAGTATCAATGTGTTTTTGCGAGTTTGTGTTTGTTTCTGCAAGTATCAATTTGATTTTTGCGAGTATGCTTTAATTTCTTGCGAGTTTGGTCAGGCTTTTTGCGAGTATCAGTTTTAAAAGTTAGCGAGTATCATTGTGTTTTTGCGAGTAAGGATTTAAATCCATTTCTTGAGAGTATCAGTTTCAAAATAGTGAGTAAGCTAAACTTTATGGCGAGTATCAACTTGGCTACAAATTTTCTTGCGAGTTTGGTAGTCCATACTTTGCGAGTTTGGTACATGTTTTGCGAGTATGGGTGAATGTTG
The DNA here is from genome assembly GCA_014162995.1 of Artemisia annua. Taxonomy (NCBI): domain Eukaryota; kingdom Viridiplantae; phylum Streptophyta; class Magnoliopsida; order Asterales; family Asteraceae; genus Artemisia; species Artemisia annua. The sequence goes on along the minus strand of LBNU01028087.1, from coordinate 15,724 downwards.
CGAGTATGGTTTGATTCTTGTTGCGAGTATCAAGTTTTAGTTGCGAGTTTCAAGTTCTGTTTTTGTGTTAAGTTAACTTTAGTTTGAGTTTGAGTCTCGTTTGCTTCTTAAGCCGGCTTAGGCTTTTCTTTTCCCCATCGTTTCATCGAGTGGGGTTTTGTTGGGTTCATTCCTAAACGAAACTCCGCCAAATTTTCTAAAATCCTTTCTAGATTTATTTACCTTAGTTTAATTTCTTTTCTTATTAGTTTAAGTATTAGTACGTTAAATCTTTAATCATTTCTTTAAGTTAAACTTCACTTTTCGTTAATTAAATACAAAACTCCAAAAATAGTTTCTTGTTCACTTTCTCTTATTGTTTTGCAACTTAAATTTCATTTCTTTAAAGTTTAACGTAGTCTTATGTTTTCTTTTCTTTTTCAACTTATTTCTTTTAATCTCGTAGTTTCTTACATTTAAGTTCTAAACAAATTTTCGTAGTATAAACAAAAACCAAATCTCATCTTTCAAACTTATTCACCTCACATAACTCACGACTCGAGTGACAAGATCAATTCAACCCTCGTTGGGACAACGATCCGTGTTTAAGCCTCACCGCTTGATTCTGCCACGATCAGTAAGCCTTCTCATTATTCTATTTTATTTTTTTTTGGTTTTCTCTCTAAGGCTTCACCTCTTTCTCTCTCTAACTTTCTCTCTCTAGATTTCTTTCTTTCTCTCTTGCTTGGAACGAACCAAACCACAAGGTTATTTGTGTTTGTGATGTTAACTAGTGTTCTACAATTGGTATCAAGAGCCATGGTTACATCCTAGAGATCATAGAACTTGTGGTGTATGGTTTGTTTTGGTTTCTACTAGTTTAGGGTGGTTTTTACTCATTTTGGTGCTCGTTCGTGGTGTTTCTTGTGATCTTTCTTGTACTTCTAGGATTAGAAAGGTTAGATTCATCTAGTTTATCAGTTGGTTGGACTATATCTAACGTTTGTGAAGTGTACGAATGGGTTTTGGAACTTTTTCTTGCCAGCGGTTAGTTTGGGTAGTTAGCGGTTAGTGGTAGCGGTTAAGTACAAGTAGTGGAGCGAACATTACGTTGTACTTTGTACTGTTTCAGCGGTTAACTTCCAGCGGTTTACTTCACAGCGGTTAGTTTGGGTGTTTAGCGGTTAGTAATAGCGGTTAAGTACAAGTAGTGGAGCGAGCATTACGCTGTACTTTGTACTGTGTTAGCGGTTTACTCACAGCGGTTAACTACTCAGCGGTTAAGTCAGTAGTGGTTACTTTACTAGCGGTTACTCTGTCCAGCGGTTACTATTCCAGTGGTTAAGTGTCAGCGGATAAGTTTCAGCGGCTACTGTTCCAGCGGTTAAATTACAGCTGTTATTATATCAGCGGTTTGTTTGTCAGCGGTTAAGTATCAGCGGTTACTGTATCAGCGGTTACTTTGTCTAGCGGTTTGTGCAGTTTAGCGATTTCCTAGTTGACTTTAGTAAAATCCCGGGAAAGAATCTATTTCTCGGTTTAAGTCACGTGTGCTGTAAAATCCCGTCTAAAAACCTTTTTCATCATGACTACTGTAACATCTATTGATAATATTCAAGCTGCTGGGTCTGACACTAGACCTCCCATGCTAGACAGAACTAACTATGAGTCTTGGTCACAAAGAATCCATTTGTATTGTCAAGGCAATGAAAATAGGGAGAACATTCTGAGATCTATTGATGAAGGTCCGTATCAAATGGGCACTACTAGAGATGTTATCTCCACTAATGAAGATGGTACAGTCACCTTTGGAATTGATAGACCTCGTACTTACAATGATCTGAATGAAACGGAAATGAAACATTATGATGCTGACATTAAAGCTTCAAACACTGTGGTACAAGGGCTACCTAAGGACATCTACAAGCTGATTAACTTCAACACTGAGGCCAAGGCTGTTTGGGACAATGTCAAAACATTGCTAGCTGGGTCAGAACTTACAAAGGAAGATCGTGAGTCTCAATTGTACGATGAATTCGAGCACTTTAAGATGAACCCTAGTGAAAGCATCAATGATTACTATGTCAGATTTCACAAGCTTGTGAATGACATGAGAATGATCAGAATGACAATGCCCAACATCCAACTCAACTCAAAGTTTGTCAACAACATGTCTCCAGAATGGGATCGATTTGTCACGGCTGTGAAGCTTAACAAAGGACTAAGAAACACCAACTATGAACAGCTCTATGCCTATCTCCAACAACATGAGAAACATGCTTTGTATGATCGTCAGCTAAGAGAGAAGTTTCACCCCTCAAATGACTCTCTTGCTCTAATCTCCAGTGCTCATGGACTTCAACAATTCACAGCTGACTTAGTCAATCACCCAACCACAACTCAAGCAACGCAGAATCAGTCTTCTCTTGGTCAAACTCCCATGCAATCAGCAAATGTCATGACTAACTCACAAGCATCTGGGAATGCTTATATGGACAAGAGAATTGACAATCTTTCCAACCAAGTCTCAATGCTGGTTCAACACATCAGAAGCACTCTTCCTCAAACCAACAATCAACTCAGAACCTCATCTAATCCACGTAATCTTGTTGTTGTGGAAGATGGGCGTATTGTAGTTCAAGGAAGACAAAATGTCAGAGGAAATGTTCAGAACAGAATGGGAAATGGTAATCAAGGGCTAGGAAGGCAAATCAAGTGCTACAACTGTGGTGGGCTAGGTAATATTGCTAGAAACTGCACTGAACCAAAGTGTCCTCAGAACTCCGACTACTTCAAAGATAAGATGTTGTGGATGCAAGCTCAAGAAAATGGAGTTAAATTGGATGAGGATCAGCTGCTCTTTCTTGCTGGTGATGAAGGAAACACTTTTGATGCTGATGTGGATGATCAACCAGTCCAGGATCTTGCTTTGAATGACCCAAACATCTTCCAAGCTGAAGATTGTGATGCATTCGATTCTGATGTTGATGATGAACCCACTACTCCGACCATCTTTATGGCTAAGCTTACATCTGCAGTCACATCGGCAAATCAATCAGGACCTTCAAAATCTTCCATCATTTCAGAGGTACTCAAACTATATGACACATATGAAACAAGTGTCATTCCTACGATACTTGATGAGGTGCTTCAACCTGGTATTGTCACTCCAGATGATGTTGGTTTGAAAAACACTAATGTTTCCTCAAAACAACAACATATGGATCACAATAATGAGTCTGATGGACCTAGTAAAGCATCTAAGGATACACATGTTGACGATGTGGTGCACCATCAAAGGACTCATAACGAAGTAAAACATAGCGACACTATTGATTCAAATTCTGCTGATATGGGTAATAGCAATGTTGTCCCATATGAGCAATACTTGAAACAAAGTGTCGAGAATGCTTTATCAAGTGATGGCTCTTCCTTTAATATTGATGCTTGTGAATATGATGAATAATCTGCTATTATTCCTGATGATACCTTAACCACTAGAATTAATATTCTTAAAGATCAGGTGAATATGTATCAACAACGTGCAAAATTTGAGTTAACTGAACGTGAACTGAAAATGGATTGGCAAATGTGTGCATATATTACCGAAAGGAATTTAAAGGAAGAAAAGTTAAGAGTAGAATTAAAATCTTTGCAAAATCAAATCGATCAAACTGTTAAACAAAAACAGGAGATCCAAAATAGTGTTAACACACTAAAATTAGATTTTCAAAATAAGGAAGCTAAACTCCTAAACGATTTTTCCAATTTAAAGGCCTTAAAGAACAAGCTTGAAAACAAATTGTACACACAAGGCCAAACCATTCAAACTGCTCAAATGATACAAAAGCACATTAAGCTTCGTGATAAACATAGTGATAAGGAGACAGGAGTGCCTAAAACTAATTATCTTAGGAGCGTTAGTGCCTCTCAACCTGCCTTATATGACTTCAATGTGATGCTTAAACCCAATCATGATCCCCCTGATGTGCGTGATACAGAAGAGATTGATGTAAGTGAAACTGAAAATAGGAAAAGACTTGAGGATAAGATGAAGGATCCCATGTGCATTGCAAAGCGTGTTAATATCAAGCCCCATAACTACTATGAGCAGAACCGATTGACTGTCTTTGTGCCCCAAACTAGGTTAACCCCTGAACAGATTTTTTGGGCCTTAGATGTGGAAAAAATGAAAGCTGAACTTCTTATGGCTACCACTCCCCTTAAGTTTGCTAAACCAACGGTGTATCCTCCCAATACACCCATGAACCTAGTTCAGATAGCACTTCCCACTCAATGTAAAACTCTTATTAGCATGTATGTACTGTATCAAATGTTTGCGGATTTTGACAAAACATGTAAAAAGAGGATTACTCCAACGGGAATTACTGAGGGGGAAAGGGGTTTTGAAGTTACAAAAGAATGCTATCTCACAGAAGTCATTCCGTTTTTTAAACAAATCAAAAACCATTTTGAATACATGGAAACGTCCCTTAAACTAGAGATCAATGAAATGAAAGAGGTGTTTAAAAACCAGGAACTTGAAGGAAAACAAACTGTAATAGATCTTCAACATAGTGAAATTGCGAGGAAGAATGCTCTCATCATGAATGATAATTTGATTGCTATGTGCATTGCTCAAGATGTGTTTTATACTGCTACAGATTCTTCGTTAACTGCTTCCCAATTTCATGAAATGTCTGTTACATTGCAAGTTTTCCAGAATCGTGTTGTTGAGCTTGAGGGGGAGAATTTAAAACTGCGCGAAAAAATTCAAAAAGATGATCATGATAACATGGTCAAGCATTTTTCAAAACTAGAGGTTGATAATCTTAACTTGCAATTGAGATACCAGCTCCTAGAAGAGAGAATTAAAAACTCAAATGCTAAGACATCTTCGGATGCTCTTGAATTTGATGCATATTTTGAAATAGCCAAATGGGATGAAAGAATTCAAGCTCACACTAACACGATTCGGAAACTGAAGCTTCAAATTGTTTTTTTAAAGTCTGAGAAATGTGATGTGATTGTGAATGAATGTGTCATGAATGATAATAGATGTGATGTGATTGATACCCAGAAACCTCCGTGTTTAGATTCTCAAATTCTTCAACTTCAAAACATCATTAACAATTTGAAACATGAAAATGAGTGTTTTCAAGCTGAAAACTCTAAAATCAAACAACACTACAAAGAGTTAAATGAGTCTTTCAAGATCTCACGTGTTAAATCAAATGAAAAAGTGACTTCTTTGTTAAATGAAATTGAGAATCTAAAGACTCAGGTGAAAGGGAAAATGCCAGTCACTACATGTGATTGCAATCTCACCAATATTACAAAAGCTAAAAGGACTGTTGCTGGTGCCATTAATATTCCTTTTCCCCTTAGGAATAATGCGTTTGTTCATAGTGAGTACCTTAGGTATCTTAAGGATTGCCTAGATATTCTTTGCGAGACCATTGAAGAGGTTAGAATGGTGAGACCTATGGACATTGGCATTCGTGATGTGTATTTTCTCACCAACAGATCATATGAGCTCTTAGATTATGCTATTGGTACATGTCCTAAAACTGTTTGCATGCGTGATAAGACTGATGATTTTCCCTCTAAGGTTAAGAACAAGCATGTCACATTTAAAGTGCCCATAACTTCAGCAGAACTTAACACATCTCACACCAGAAATCAATCAGCAGTTTCTCACTCTAATGTTCCCATCATTAATTCTACAGGAGTAAAAGTTGACACTAATGCTAGCAAGTCAAAGCCTAGTTGCAATACAAGGAATGATAGGACTTCGCCAGTGATGTAGTTATTTTAGTATTCGTTTTTCCAAAGAAATACTTGTGAAAGTAATTTCCCGGGTCGAAGTCCCAACGAAGGTCGAATGGAATTTATCGGTTCGTGATCGTGAAAATATAAAATGAATAGTGATCAAAGTTTGATTTTTGGGTTTACACTACGAATAACATGAATTAAAAATCAAAATTAACTAATAAAGCACAAAGTACAAGCATATAAAGCACAAACGACAAAAAACATAAACGCGATCTAAATAATATCTACTTAACAAATTAAAACGCGAATTCTAAGCTAGATAAAACCTACGGGCTCAAATGAAATTTTTAAAACTTTAAAATGATAAAAGAAAATTTTAGGAAAAAGAAAAATATTTTTTTTTGACTTTTTATCTATTTTCTATGAATTAAAAACTATTTTTGATTTATTAAAAATAATAGATAATATAAAAATAATTGTGAAAAATACAAAATAATTTCTGAAAAATCTAAAATGACTAAAAATGATTTTAAAAACTGTTTTTGGATTTTTTAAAGCTTTTTCATATTTTTTATTGATTTTTATTTATTAAAAAATGATTTAAAACTAAAATAAAATGAGAAAAATATCAAATGAATTCAGAAAATTATGAAAATTTTACAGAAAATCTAAAATATTGTTTGAAATCTAAGAAAAATATAAAAAATTAGAAAAATAAGCTGAAAAGTGCTTTTTGGCCTAATAAGCAGTTTGGATAAGTGCTTATTTATAAGCACTTATCAAAACTTTGTTCAAATCTTTTACAGAAGATCCCTAGCACTCAGTAAAACTCAAACTAACTGAAATAAGACCAAAAATCTCAAAGGAACACTAATTTGGAAGAACAAGCAGTTGACAATAAGCTCACATAATAAGCAGATTTAAGCAAAAATAAGCCAGAGGCTCAAAAACAATGAAACTCACTAAAGTACTCTCAAAGCATCTCATGTAGTTCAAATTAACTAAGATTACAAATCATAAATCACAATTGCAGCTCCTAACTTGAATCAGCATAAACTTCTAAATGGCCCATGTTGCAAAGCAATAATAAGCAGTCTAAAAAGCTGTAACATACAAACTTATGGGGGCAAAAGTGAGAACACCTAGCAGAGAACCTAAAAAAACCAAAAGCCCTAATTCTTAGAAGCCAATTGAACTCCAATTTGGTCCTAGTTCAGCTGTGAAAACATATAAGGCTGCAGATTGTTGACTTTTATATAACACCTAATGTTTGACTAAGTTGAATTTTAATGGCTTAATACTGTTACTATGCGTTCATTGAACATGTTTAAGCACATGATTCACAAACACAAACACAGAAAGCAACAGATTATCAAGATCACAGATTCAACATTGCTTAAACACTAGCAGACATGAAAACCAAGGCTATCTTTGACTTTTTGAACTATGAATCTACCAATATTAAGCCATATTAAACCTATACTAACCTAAGGAATACTCTTAGTGCAGGAACAATGACAAAATAACCACAAGAACAGCAAGTAATAAGCAGATCCAAACACCCTATATCCAACTGATTTCACTACAGCACTAGGTTCTAGGATCCAAATCACCACAACTATTATCAATCTGAGTCCCTTATTATCAAATGAAATCAAAACAATACTAATATGTAGCAATGAAAACAAAAATCTCAGAATCACAGTTGCATAAAAAGGATCACAGTCATTATTTAAATCCACAAGCAGGTTCCAATACAATCAAACAAACTCTAACAACTATCAATATCACTCAATAACAACAAAACAAGCATAATAACAACAATCTAATTAACTAATCAGATCTAATATAAAAGTGCTTTAAGAAAATTAAAGATGGAACTCACTTTGAACTAAAGGCTTCACAAAGTGAGGTTATACTCCAAGTAAGCCTATCTCTGATAGGCTGAGAACACCAATAGAACACCAATAACACACCAATGATCTTCTGAATTAACTTTCACTACAACTTTGACTATCGTTGACTTTTTGCAAAAATTGTTTAAAAACTGATTAAAATCATTTGTAATGAACCATAAAACTTATGAAAGGATTATAAGTAGCAAGTAAAACAATTATGAAAACTTAAAGAATATTTAAACCATAAACTGAAATTTTATTAAAATTGTAAAACTGGATTACAATAGGAATTTTACTGAAAATAAAAGCATACAAGAAAATTAAACTATTCTACTCCTACTCTATCCTAGAATCTCCCCCTCTGAATTGTGGAGTGAGGGGGGTTTATAAAGCTGTTGATGTGAGAAGCTCCCAGAAGCCATGTCATCAATCCTTGGTGGGTTGTGCTTCTTTGAGTCGTTATTGTCCATCAGATAGACTTGGTGCCCACGCCCTTTAATTCAGACCCTTGGATCACATCCTACCAATCATTAGACACTAAGTTTGACGTGGATTGGTGAGGTGGCATGATCTGACATGTTGTCAGTTTCTAGAACATGAGTTGATTGGACTAATTTAACCTTACTCACTGTTAATTTGGAATTTAACCGGGTCTACAGTGTTTTAGGGTTCTTGTGGGTGAAATTTGGGGGGCGGGTAAATTTATTTTATGATTGTTTGACTGGGGATTGGATTTGACCGAGGGTAGTGGTGTGGGCCGGGTAGTAGGAGTGGGTTGGTTGGGCTTGTGGGTAAAATGGGTTACGTTTTATTATTGGTTTTGGGTTTAATAAAGGACCAGATTTGGTTTGATGTATATATGATTTAGAATTAGTAAAATCCAAGGACCAAGGTTGTAATCTGTTTAACTTCGAGGACCAATTCTGCCAATCATAATAAATTCTTCCAAGGGCTTCTTTTGCAACTTTGTGAATCTCTGAGGACTTCTTTTGATATATTGAGCTCATTTGCTTTCCCGGCTCCGGCTTTTGATCCTTTTCCAATCACGTGCTCGTGTTTGTCCATTTTGGTCTTTATTTTGTACATTTTCCATATCTTTTACCTGCACATTCACAAACACAAAAACAAGCATATATTTGGCATTTTCATTACGTTTTTGGTCTTTTTGGTCCGTTAAATTAGGTAAAATGTATGTGTCATTTAACACATCCCAGCCAGCTAAAAGTGCTCAAGGAAAGAAAGTAGAAGACCACCTTAGGAACAGTAAGACTGATCTGAATGTTGTGAATCGTGTTGATTCTAGTATTAGCTTTAGGTGTACTGTAATTAATTCGAATTCTAAAACCATTTGTGAGATCTGTAATAACTCTTTAAATTCTGGTAATCATGATGTGTGTGTTAAGACATGTTTGAATGCTTCTATAGAATCCCCTGGTTGTCGTGTTGTTTTTTTATAAACGTGAAAAACTTGTTTGGAAAGCCACAGGAAGGAAGTTTACTAATGTTGGCTATCATTGGAGACCCACTGGAAGATTAGTATTAATAGGAAATCCACGCCCCTATGCTAAGCAGTTTCGTCCCAAGGCCTACGAAAGTAGATTTTGGAAGGAGACTGGTAGAGATTTTCCTATAAGTACCCAATGCGCTAAACATAAGTCTAGTCCCCTCGCACACCATGTTATGTCTAAGGATGCTAGTAATAATTCCTCCTCTGTTGCAATTAACAATGTCTGTGCTAACCAATCGGACCCCACTTCTGGTTGGGGATCCAAGTTTTTTCGTTATCCATATCTGTCTGGTTCCAAATGCAGGTTGTACAAATCGCCCTGTGGTATTTGGACTCAGGCTGCTCTAAACATATGACGGGGGATCGCTCGCGGCTCAGAAATTTCGTGAAAAAGTTTATCGGGACAGTTAGATTCGGGAACGATCATTTTGGTGCTATAATGGGTTATGGAGATTATGTGGTTGGCAACAGCGTGATTTCAAGAGTTTACTATGTAGAAGGGCTTGGGCACAATTTGTTCTCCATTGGTCAATTCTGTGACTCAGATCTAGAAGTTGCCTTCAGAAAACACTCCTGTTATGTTAGAAGATTGGACGGTGTGGATCTTCTGAAAGGCAGACGTGGAACGAACCTCTACACAATATCCATTGAAGATATGATGCAAGCATCTCCAATCTGTCTACTATCTAAAGCCTCCAAGAACAAATCATGGTTGTGGCATTGTCGTTTGAACCATTTTAACTTCGGTACCATCAATGAACTTACTCGTAAAGATCTTGTTCGAGGCATGCCTAGGCTGAAGTATGAAAAAGATCATCTGTGTTCCGCTTGTCAACTTGGTAAAAGCAAGAGGCATACTCACAAACCCAAAACTATCAACACCATAATGGAAGTTCTTCATACCCTTCACATGGACCTTTGTGGTCCCATGAGAGTGCAAAGCATATTTGGAAAGAGATATGTGTTGGTGATCGTTGATGACTACTCTCGTTTCACATGGGTTAAATTCCTCAGATCCAAGGATGAAACACCTGAAATCATCATCAAACTTATCAAGCAACTGCAAGTTGGACTCAATAGAGTTGTTAGATTTGTCCGCACAGATAATGGAACAGAGTTTGTCAATCAACAACTTACCCAGTTCTATGAAGATCAAGGAATTACTCATTAAAGGAGTATTCCACGAACACCTCAGCAGAATGGAGTCGTTGAAAGACGAAACCGTACACTAGTAGAGGCAGCGCGAACTATGTTGATNAATCTGTCTCCTATCTAAAGCCTCCAAGAACAAATCATGGTTGTGGCATTGTCGTTTGAACCATTTTAACTTCGGTACCATCAATGAACTTACTCGTAAAGATCTTGTTCGAGGCATGCGCAGGCTGAAGTATGAAAAAGATCATCTGTGTTCCGCTTGTCAACTTGGTAAAAGCAAGAAGCATACTCACAAACCCAAAACTATCAACACCATAATGGAAGTTCTTCATACCCTTCACATGGACCTTTGTGGTCCCATGAGAGTGCAAAGCATATTTGGAAAGAGATATGTGTTGGTGATCGTTGATGACTACTCTCGTTTCACAGGGGTTAAATTCCTCAGATCCAAGGATGAAACACCTGAAATCATCATCAAACTTATCAAGCAGCTGCAAGTTGGACTCAATAGAGTTGTTAGATTTGTCCGCACAGATAATGGAACAGAGTTTGTCAATCAACAACTTACCCAGTTCTATGAAGAACAAGGAATTACTCATTAAAGGAGTATTCCACGAATACCTCAGCAGAATGGAGTTGTTGAAAGACGAAACCGTACACTAGTAGAGGCAGCGCGAACTATGTTGATCTTCTCCAAAGCTCCTATGTACCTATGGGGAGAAGCAATTGCAATTGCTTGTTACACTCAGAATAGATCACTGATACATTCCCTACACTGTAAAACACCTTATGAGCTAGTGCATGGAAGAAAACCCGATCTCTCATTCCTTCGAGTCTTTGGTGCATTATGCTACCCAACCAACGATAGCGAAGATCTGGGAAAGCTCAAGGCAAAAGCAGATATTGGAATTTTTCTTGGCTATGCACCTAACAAGAAGGGTTATAGAATTATACAACAAAAGAACCCGAAAAATCATGGAAACTATCCATGTCACGTTTGATGAGCTGACCGAGCAAACGGTTCCTGAATACTCCAGTTTAGGACCCGCATCTAATCTTTGTACTCCTGGACAAATTAGTTCAGGACTTGTACAATCTTCTACCACTGATGCTCCTTCTGTACCACCTTCTAGTGAGGATTTGAAAAATCTGTTTGATCCAATGTATGATGAGTACTTTGAGCCCCAACAGAGAGTCGAACCAGAACAACAAGTCATAGGTCCTGATGCTGCTGCTAATGATGAACCTCAACATATAAACAGGCCCTCTATCTCCATCTCTCTTAGTCAGAATGCTCCATCTTCCAGTCATACCAATCCCACTGATCAACATTCTTCAATACCTCAAGAAGAAGCATCTGATAACACATTTGAAGTGAATCCTTTTACTCAACCACCTGAAGAACCTTTTGTCAACATTTTTGCTCCTGAACCATCTACTTTGGCAACATCCTCAGAAGACTCCAACATTGCTACTTCAATTCCAAGTCATCAACTTCATGAGCATATCAGGAAATGGACAAACGATCACCCAATTGACAACATCATTGGTAACCCATCTAGGCCGGTGTCTACTCGGCGACAACTTGCCATAGATGCTTTATGGTGTTTTGTTGTCAACGTTCTGTCCAAAACAGAACCAAAGGATTATAAAGATGCTTTAACAAAAATGTCCTGGTTCACTGCAATGCAAGATGAAATCCATGAATTTGACAGACTAGATTTTTGGGAATTAGTGCCCCCTCCCGACTGTGCAATGATTATCGCCCTCAAATGGATCTTCAAAGTGAAGCTTGATGAATACGGCGAAGTGTTAAAGAACAAAGCTCGACTTGTGGCCAAAGGGTACAGACAAGAAGAAGGCATCGACTTTGAGGAATCATTCGCACCAGTTGCCAGAATTGAAGCTATCAGAATTTTCCTTGCCAATGCAGCTAGTCAGAACATGGTTGTCTACCAAATGGACGTGAAAACTGCCTTTCTTAATGGTCACTTAAAAGAAGTGGTGTATGTAAGTCAACCAGAGGGGTTTGTTGATCCTGAACACCCTAATCATGTCTATCGATTGAAGAAGGCACTATATGGTCTTAAACAAGCACCCAGAGCATGGTACGATACTCTGTCCAAATTTCTCTTAGCGAACCAGTTCACCAAAGGAGTTGTTGATCCTACCTTGTTCACAAGAAAGTTGGGAGAACATCGTCTCCATGTTCAGATTTATGTGGATGACATTATCTTCGCATCTGCCGATCCATTGGAATGTGATAGGTTTGCACAAGAGATGAGTACTGAATTTCAAATGTCCATGATGGGGCAAATGTCTTTCTTCTTGGGACTTCAATTTCTCAAAATCCACACGGTATCTTCATCAATCAATCCAAGTATGCAAGTGAAATACTAAAGAAATTTGGATTTGAATCATGTGAATCATGTGAATCAGTGAAATACAAAGTTGGATGAAGATGTTGAAGGAGCACTTGTCGACCAAACCAAATATCGAAGCATGATTGGATCATTGATGTACCTCACAGCTAGCAGACCTGATCTCTTATTTGCGGTTTGCATGTGTGCTCGGTATCAATCCAAACCTACAAAGAAGCATTTAGAGGCAGTCAAAAGAGTCTTTAGGATACTCGTCGAAGTACTTCAGGAGGTGCTCAATTTCTAGGAGATAAGCTGGTTAGCTGGTCATCAAAGAAGCAAATGAGTACATCAATCTCCTCAACAGAGGCTGAATACATTGCCATGTCATCCTGCTGTGCTCAAATCCTTTGGATGAGGTCTCAATTATCAGACTATGGTTTTGTTTACAACAAAGTTCCGATGTACTGCGACAACAAAAGTGCCATAGCTCTTTGCTGCAACAATGTCCAGCACTCTAGATCAAAGCACATCGACATTCAACATCATTTCATCAGAGAACAAGTGGAAAAGGGAATAGTGGAACTCTACTTTGTGAGGACGGAATTTCAGCTGGCTGATATCTTCACTAAGGCAGTCAATAGAGAACGGTTTCAATTAATTCTCCCGCGTCTTGGAATGAAGAGTATCACTCCCGAGTCACTCAAAAGTCTTCAGGAAGATTATGAGTAGTAATGGATAAGCTTCAAAATATCCTTTTATATATCCAGAAAAGAAAAATACAAAAATATAAAACCTATAAAACCCATAAAAATCTGAAAAATTTGAAAATACCAAAAATATATGTTTGAATAAACGATGGCTTGCAGTTACTTCAGACTGTAACCCGCACTTAAAATTATGGTTTGCAGTTACTTCAGACTGTAACCCGCGCTTAAATTATGGCTTGCAGTTACTTCAGACTGTAACCCGCACTTAAAATTATGGCTTGCAGTTACTACTGACTTTAACTCGCACTTAAAATTATGGTTTGCAGTTACTTCAGACTGTAACCCACGCTTATATTATGGCTTGCTATTACTTCAGATAGCAACCCGATTTTCAAAATCCGTGAAATTCACGTTACCATGTTTTCACTATGTGCGGGTTATCCGAAAAGTTGTACGCTTCAGTGCAACCTTTCTAGTAAAAGAAGAGAAGTCTTCTTTTCCCAAAATCTCTTTCTTCTAAAATTCTTCAAAAGAGATTTTGTGGTGTACAAGGTGGCCATCGGTCTTAAATTTTCTCGAATACGNAGTTCCGATGTAGTGCGACAACAAAAGTGCCATAGCTCTTTGCTGCAACAACGTCCAGCACTCTAGATCAAAGCACATTGACATTCGACATCATTTCATCAGAGAACAAGTGGAAAAGGGAATAGTGGAACTCTACTTTGTGAGGACGGAATTTCAGCTGGCTGATATCTTCACTAAGGCACTCAATAGAGAACGGTTTCAATTAATTCTCCCACGTCTTGGAATGAAGAGTATCACTCCCGAGTCACTCAAAAGTCTTCAGGAAGATTATGAGGAGTAATGGATAAGCTTCAAAATATCCTTTTATATATCCAGAAAAGAAAAATACAAAAATATAAAACCTATAAAACCCATAAAAATCTGAAAAATTTGAAAATACCAAAAATATATGGAATAAACGATGGCTTGCAGTTACTTCAGACTGTAACCCGCACTTAAAACTATGGTTTGCAGTTACTTCAGACTGTAACCCGTGCTTAAATTATGGCTTGCAGTTACTTCAGACTGTAACCCGCACTTAAAATTATGGCTTGCAGTTACTTGAGACTGTAACCTGCACTTATATTATGGCTTGCTATTACTTCAGATAGCAACCCGATTTTCAAAATCCGTGAAATTCACGTTACCATGTTTTCACTATGTGCGGGTTATCCGAAAAGTTGTACGCTTCAGTGCAACCTTTCTAGTAAAAGAAGAGAAGTCTTCTTTTCCCAAAATCTATTTCTTCTAAAATTCTTCAAAAGAGATTTTGTGGTGTACAAGGTGGCCATCGGTCTTAATTTTCTCGTATACTTAAATGAAGACACCTTAGAGAATGCAATTGCGTTTGATTTTTGTTTGTTTGATAGTAAATTTGCAATTAAACCGAGAGAAATATTTGTTAGGGCAATTTTAGCGCCAATTTTAATTTTTTTACAACATTTAGAAGTGAAACTTTGATCTTAATGAGCGTCTCATGGATAGGAAATTATATGAGAAGCACAAAACCGTACCACTAAAAAATTTTCCACCCCAAATATGTGAGGTTCGCCCCTAGAATTGGTAGGAAAAGCATCCATCTTTGATGCTATGATGTGTGTACCGGTAGCACTTAGATTCTAGAACTTGCGTTAGGACCATCTCAAATCTACAAGTGAGACTACATTCGTGTAGTTAAATCTACTACATGATAAGAGGCATTAGGATTAACCCACTGTTTTACACCCATGTTTTTGTTATAATTACATTGGCTACATTGGTCAAGTAATTCTCACACACCCTTTGCTATGTACCCATTTTTGGTACACGGTACCCCTAGTACACCCCTCTGAGCCTATCTTTTTGTTTCGACCTTTGAGCATCTTACTCAAAGTGAGAATTTGTTACACCCCACTTAAATGTACACCCAAATCGCCTTAGCCTACCTTGTTTCCACTCATCTTTAGTGCATTATTGTGACAACATTTGTTTAAAACCCTTTGTTAATTATCTAATTGATTACATGGTTGCTAAGTCGAGTCATATCCTAGTACATATTGTTTTGGGACGATTGGGACTCATGGGTAAAGTGCTAATTTAATGGAGTAATGGGGAAGAACATCATTATTACCCCCATATGTGCTAAATATTAAAAAAAAAGTACTCTAAGTTTTTCAATTATCTTAATTCGAGTCATTAGAATAGTAATTGTAAAGTTATGTATAAGTTCAAGTGTAAGGGGAGAACCGAGGCCCCTATAATGTATTATTTTGGATGGTAGGGCAAGAGTGTATGCAA
>LBNU01028086.1:23215-41541 GCA_014162995.1 Artemisia annua | reverse complement strand
TTTTGGATTATTAGGAGCTCTGGCATCTTACGACTTAGCATTTATTATTGTTCTCATTTTTGTAACCTTGTATTTCAGATTATTCCTTTGTAACCTTTGAAATTCTTTTGTATTACTTATGTTGTATGTCTGTATACGCTTTGATATGTCACCATAATGTGGCACTTTAGCCCTTGTCGGGTTGGGGTGTTACACAACAACTATCATCATGTAAAGGGCAATTGCTCTCATCAAGTGAGCAAGTGTTTAGGGACAACGGCTCCCATAAAGTAAGGTACAATGGCTCTCAACAAGTGAGCTTTATGGACAACAGCTTTTATCATGTAAGGGACAAATTGCCCTCATAAAGTTAGCCTTTAGGGACAACGAATCTCATCATATAAGTGAAAATTGCTCTTATCAAGTTTGCAAACATTAGGGACAACGACTATCATCATGTAAAGGGCAATTGCTCTCATCAAGTGAGCAAGTGTTTAGGGACAACGGCTCCCATAAAGTAAGGTACAATGGCTCTCAAGAAGTGAGCTTTATGGACAACAGCTTTTATCATGTAGGGGACAAATTGCTCTCATAAAGTTAGGCTTTAGGGACAACGGATCTCATCATGTAAGTGACAATTGCTCTTATCAAGTTTGCAAACATTAGGGACAACGACTATCATCATGTAAAGGGCAATTGCTCTCATCAAGTGAGCAAACGTTTTGGGACAACGGCTCCCATAAAGTAAGGTACAATTGCTCTCAACGAGTGAGCCTTTAGGGACAACGGCTCTTATCATGTAAGGGACAAATTGCCCTCATAAAGTTAGCCTTTAGGGACAACGGATCTCATCATGTAAGTGACAATTGCTCTTATCAAGTGTGCAAGCATTAGGGACAACGACTATCATCATGTAAAGGGCAATTGCTCTCATCAAGTGAGCAAGCATTTAGGGACAACGGTCCCATAAAGTAAGGTAAATTTGCTCTCAACTAGTGAGCCTTTAGGGACAACGGCTCTTATATTATAAGGGACAAATTGACCTCATAAAGTTAGCCTTTAGGGACAAAGGATCTCATCATGTAAGTGAAAATTGCTCTCATCAAGTAAGCAAGCCTTTAGGGACAACAGCTCCCATAAAGTAAGGTACAATTGCTCTCAAAAAGTGAGCCTTTAGGGACAGCAGCTCTTATCATGCAAGGGATAAATTGCCCTCATAAAGTTAGCCTTTAGGGAGAACGGATCTCAACATGTAAGTGACAATTGCTCTTATCAAGTGTGCAAGCATTAGGGACAACAACTATCATCATGTAAAGGGCAATTGCTCTCATCAACTGAGCAAGCGTTTAGGGACAACGGCTCCCATAAAGTAAGGTACAATTGCTCTCAACAAGTGAGCTTTATGGACTACATCTTTTATCATGTAAGGGACAAATTGCCCTCATAAAATTAGTCTTTAGGGACAACGGATCTCATCATGTAAGTGACAACTGCTCTTATCAAGTGTGCAAGCGTTAGGGACAACAGCTATAATCATGTAAAGGGCAATTGCTCTCATCAAGTGAGCAAGCCTTTAGGGACAACAGCTCCTATAAAGTAAGGCACAATTGCTCTCAAAAAGTGAGCCTTTAGGGACAGCAGCTCTTATCATGTAAGGGATAAATTGCCCTCATAAAGTTAGCCTTTAGGGACAACGGATCTCATCATGTAAGTGACAACTGCTCTTATCAAGTGTGCAAGCGTTAGGGACAACAGCTATAATCATGTAAAGGGCAATTGCTCTCATCAAGTGAGCAAGCCTTTAGGGACAACAGCTCCTATAAAGTAAGGCACAATTGCTCTCAAAAAGTGAGCCTTTAGGGACAGCAGCTCTTATCATGTAAGGGATAAATTGCCCTCATAAAGTTAGCCTTTAGGGACAACGGATCTCATTATGTAAGTGACAATTTCTCTTATCAAGTGTGCAAACATTAGGCACAACGACTATCATCATGTAAAGGGCAATTGCTCTCATCAAGTGAGCAAACGTTTTGGGACAACGGCTCCCATAAAGTAAGGTACAATTGCTCTCAACAAGTGAGCCTTTAAGGACAATGGCTCGTATCATGTAAGGGACAAATTGCCCTAATAAACTTAGCCTTTAGGGACAACGGATCTGATCATGGAAGTGACAATTGCTCTTATCAAGTGTGCAACCATTAGGGACAACTTCAATCATCATATAAAGAGCAGTTGCTCTCATCAAGTGAGCTAGTGTTTAGGGACAACGGCTCCCATAAAGTAAGGTACAATTGCTCTCAACAAGTGAGCCTTTAGGGACAACGGCTCTTATCATGTAAGGGACAAATAGCCCTCATAAACTTAGCGTTTAGGGACAACGGATCTCATCAAGTAAGTGATAAATTGCTCTTATCAAGTGTGCAAGCATTAGGGACAACGGCTATCATCATGTAAAGGGCAATTGCTCTCATCAAGTGAGCAAGCATTTAGGGACAACAGCTCCCATAAAGTAAGGTACAATTGCTCTCAACTAGTGAGCCTTTAGGGACAGCAGCTCTTATCATGTAAGGTACAAATTGCCCTCATAAATTTAGCCTTTAGGGACAACGGATCTCATCATGTAAGTGACAATTGCTCTTATCAAGTGTGCAAACATTAGGGAAAACGACTAAAGGGCAATTGCTCTGATCAAGTGAGCAAGCCTTTAGGGACAACAGCTCCCATAAAGTAAGGTACAATTGATCTCAAAAAGTGAGCCTTTAGGGACAGCAGCTCTTATCATGTAAGGGATAAATTGCCCTCATAAAGTTAGCCTTTAGGGACAACGGATCTCATCATGTAAGTGACAATTGCTCTTATCAAGTGTGCAAACATTAGGGACAACGACTATCATCATATAAAGGGCAATTGCTCTCATCAAGTGAGCAAACATTTTGGGACAACGGCTCCTATAAAGTAAGGTACAATTGCTCTCAACAAGTGAGCCTTTAGGGACAACGGCTCTTATCATGTAAGGGACAAATAGCCCTCATAAACTTAGCGTTTAGGGACAACGGATCTCATCATGTAAGTGATAAATTGCTCTTATCAAGTGTGCAAGCATTAGGGACAACAGCTATCATCATATAAAGGGCAATTGCTCTCATCAAGTGAGCAAGCATTTAGGGACAACAGCTCCCATAAAGTAAGGTTCAATTGCTCTCAAAAAGTGAGCCTTTAGGCACAGCAGCTCTTATCATGTAAGGGACAAATTGCCCTCATAAATTTAGCCTTTAGGGACAACGGATCTCATCATGTAAGTGACAATTGCTCTTATCAAGTGTGCAAACATTGGGGACAACGACTAAAGGGCAATTGCTCTCATCAAGTGAGCAAGCCTTTAGGGACAACAGCTCCCATAAAGTAAGGTACAATTACTCTCAAAAAGTGAGCCTGTAGGGACAGCAGCTCTTATCATCTAAGGGACAAATTGCCCTCATCAAGTTTGCCTTTAGGGAAAACGGATCTCAACATGTAAGTGACAATTCCTCTTATCAAGTGTGCAAGCATTAGGGACAACAACTATCTTCATGTAAAGGGCAATTGCTCTCATCAAGTGAGCAAGCGTTTAGGGACAACGGCTCCCATAAAGTAAGGTACAATGGCTCTCAACAAGTGAGCTTTATGGACAACAGCTTTTATCATGTAAGGGAAAAATTGCCCTCATAAAGTTAGCCTTTAGGGACAACGGATCTCATCATGTAAGTGACAATTGCTCTTATCAAGTGTGCAAGCATTAGGGACAACGGCTATCATCATGTAAAGGGCAATTGCTCTCATCAAGTGAGCAAGCGTTTAGGGACAACGGCTCCCATAAAGTAAGGTACAATTGCTCTCAACAAGTGAGCCTTTAGGGACAACGGCTCTTATCATGTAAGGGACAAATAGCCCTCATAAACTTAGCGTTTAGGGACAACGG
This sequence comes from Artemisia annua, assembly GCA_014162995.1. NCBI lineage: Eukaryota > Viridiplantae > Streptophyta > Magnoliopsida > Asterales > Asteraceae > Artemisia > Artemisia annua. The sequence continues at coordinate 37,604 of LBNU01028086.1, read as the reverse complement.
ATCTCATCATGGAAGTTACAATTGCTCTTATCAAGTGTGCAAGCATTAGGGACAATGGCTATCATCATATAAAGGGCAATTGCTCTAATCAAGTTAGCAAGTGTTTAGGGACAATGGCTCCCATAAAGTAAGGTACAATTGCTCTCAACAAGTGAGCCTTTAGGGACAACGGCTCTTATCATGTAAGGGACAAATAGCCCTCATAAACTTAGCGTTTAGGGACAACGGATCTCATCATGGAAGTGACAATTGCTCTTATCAAGTGTGCAAGCATTAGGGACAACGGCTATCATCATGTAAAAGGCAATTGCTCTCATCAAGTGAGCAAGCATTTAGGGACAACAGCTCCCATAAAGTAAGGTAAAATTGCTCTCTAAAAGTAAGCCTTTAGGGACAGCAGCTCTTATCATGTAAGGGACAAATTGCCCTCATAAAGTTAGCCTTTAGGGACAACGGATCTCATCATGTAAGTGACAATTGCTCTTATCAAGTGTGCAAACATTAGGGACAACGACTATCATCATTTAAAGGGCAATTGCTCTCATCAAGTGAGCAAACGTTTTGGGACAACGGCTCCCATAAAGTAAGGTACAATTGCTCTCAACAAGTGAGCCTTTAGGGATAACGGCTCTTATCATGTAAGGGACAAATTGCCCTAATAAACTTAGCCTTTAGGGACAACGGATCTCATCATTGAAGTGACAATTGCTCTTACCAAGTGTGCAACCATTAGGGACAACCGCTATCATCATATAAAGGGTAATTTCTCTCATCAAGTGAGCAAGTGTTTAGGGACAACGACTCCCATAAAGTAAGGTACAATTGCTCTCAACAAGTGAGCCTTTAGGGACAACGGCTTTTATCATGTAAGGGACAAATAGCCATCACAAACTTAGCATTTAGGGACAACGGATCTCATCATGGAAGTGACAATTGCTCTTATCAAGTTTGCAAACATTAGGGACAACGACTATCACCATGTAAAGGGCAATTGCTCCCATCAAGTGAGCAAACGTTTTGGGACAACGGCTCCCATAAAGTAAGGTACAATTGCTCTCAACAAGTGAGATTTTAGGGACAACGGCTCTTATCATGTAAGGGACAAATTGCCCTCATAAACTTAGCCTTTAGGGACAACGGATCTCATCATCAAAGTGACAATTGCTCTTATCAAGTGTGCAACCATTAGGGACAACCGCTATCATCATGTAAATGGCAATTGCTCTCATCCAGTGAGCAAGTGTTTAGGGACAATGGCTCCCATAAAGTAAGGTACAATTGCTCTCAACAAGTGAGCCTTTAGGGACAACGGGTCTTATCATGTAAGGGACAAATAGCCCTCATAAACTAAGCGTTTAGGGACAACGGATCTCATCATGTAAGTGACAATTACTCTTATCAAGTGTGCAAGCATTAAGGACAACGGCTATCATCATGTAAAGGGCAATTGCTCTCATCAAGTGAACAAGTATTTAGGGACAACAGTCCCATAAAGTAAGGTAAATTTGCTCTCAACTAGTAAGCCTTTAGGGACAACGGCTCTTATTTTATAAGGGACAAATTTCCCTCATAAAGTTAGCCTTTAGGGACAACGGATCTCATCATGTAAGTGACAATTGCTCTTATTAAGTGTGCAAGCGTTAGGGACAACAACTATAATCATGTAAAGGGCAATTGCTCTCATCAAGTGAGCAAGCGTTTAGGGACAACGGCTCCCATAAAGTAAGGTACAATTGCTCTCAACAAGTGAGCCTTTAGGGACAACGGCTCTTATCATGTAAGGGACAAATTGCCCTCATAAAGTTAGCCTTTAGGGACAACGGATCTCATCATGTAAGTGACAATTGCTCTTATCAAGTGTGCAAGCATTAGGGACAACGGCTATCATCATGTAAAGGGCAATTGCTCTCATCAAGTGAGCAAGCGTTTAGGGACAACGGCTCCCATAAAGTAAGGTACAATTGCTCTCAACAAGTGAGCCTTTAGGGACAACGGCTCTTATCATGTAAGGGACAAATTGCCCTCATAAAGTTAGCCTTTAGGGACAACGGATCTCATCATGTAAGTGACAATTGCTCTTATCAAGTGTGCAAGCATTAGGGACAACGGCTATCATCATGTAAAGGGCAATTGCTCTCATCAAGTGAGCAAGCGTTTAGGGACAACGGCTCCCATAAAGTAAGGTACAATTGCTCTCAACAAGTGAGCCTTTAGGGACAACGGCTCTTATCATGTAAGGGACAAATTGCCCTCATAAAGTTAGCCTTTAGGGACAACGGATCTCATCATGTAAGTGACAATTGCTCTTATCAAGTGTGCAAGCATTAGGGACAACGGCTATCATCATGTAAAGGGCAATTGCTCTCATCAAGTGAGCAAGCGTTTAGGGACAACGGCTCCCATAAAGTAAGGTACAATTGCTCTCAACAAGTGAGCCTTTAGGGACAACGGCTCTTATCATGTAAGGGACAAATTGCCCTCATAAAGTTAGCCTTTAGGGACAACGGATCTCATCATGTAAGTGACAATTGCTCTTATCAAGTGTGCAAGCATTAGGGACAACGGCTATCATCATGTAAAGGGCAATTGCTCTCATCAAGTGAGCAAGCGTTTAGGGACAACGGCTCCCATAAAGTAAGGTACAATTGCTCTCAACAAGTGAGCCTTTAGGGACAACGGCTCTTATCATGTAAGGGACAAATTGCCCTCATAAAGTTAGCCTTTAGGGACAACGGATCTCATCATGTAAGTGACAATTGCTCTTATCAAGTGTGCAAGCATTAGGGACAACGGCTATCATCATGTAAAGGGCAATTGCTCTCATCAAGTGAGCAAGCGTTTAGGGACAACGGCTCCCATAAAGTAAGGTACAATTGCTCTCAACAAGTGAGCCTTTAGGGACAACGGCTCTTATCATGTAAGGGACAAATTGCCCTCATAAAGTTAGCCTTTAGGGACAACGGATCTCATCATGTAAGTGACAATTGCTCTTATCAAGTGTGCAAGCATTAGGGACAACGGCTATCATCATGTAAAGGGCAATTGCTCTCATCAAGTGAGCAAGCGTTTAGGGACAACGGCTCCCATAAAGTAAGGTACAATTGCTCTCAACAAGTGAGCCTTTAGGGACAACGGCTCTTATCATGTAAGGGACAAATTGCCCTCATAAAGTTAGCCTTTAGGGACAACGGATCTCATCATGTAAGTGACAATTGCTCTTATCAAGTGTGCAAGCATTAGGGACAACGGCTATCATCATGTAAAGGGCAATTGCTCTCATCAAGTGAGCAAGCGTTTAGGGACAACGGCTCCCATAAAGTAAGGTACAATTGCTCTCAACAAGTGAGCCTTTAGGGACAACGGCTCTTATCATGTAAGGGACAAATAGCCCTCATAAACTTAGCGTTTAGGGACAACGGATCTCATCATGGAAGTGACAATTGCTCTTATCAAGTGTGCAACCATTAGGGACAACTGCTATCATCATGTAAAGGGCAACTCCTCTCATCAAGTGAGCAAGTGTTTAGGGACAACGGCTCCCATAAAGTAAGGTACAATTGCTCTCAACAAATGAGCCTTTAGGGACAACAGCTCTTATCATGTATGGGACAAATAGCCCTCATAAACTTAGCGTTTAGGAACAACGGATCTCATCATGTAAGTGACAATTGCTCTTATCAAGTGTGCCAGCATTAGGGACAATGGCTATCATCATGTAAAGGGCAATTGCTCTCATCAAGTGAGCAAGCCTTTAGGGACAACAGCTCCCATAAAGTAAGGTACAATTGCTCTCAAAAAGTGAGCCTTTAGGGACAGCAACTCTTATCATGTAAGGGACAAATTGCCCTCATCAAGTTTGCCTTTAGGGACAACGGATCTCAACATGTAAGTGACAATTGCTCTTATCAAGTGTGCAAGCATTAGGGACAACAACTATCATCATGTAAAGGGCAATTGCTCTCATCAAGTGAGCAAGCGTTTAGGGACAACGGCTCCCATAAAGTAAGGTACAATGGCTCTCAACAAGTGAGGTTTATGGACAACAGCTTTTATCATGTAAGGGACAAATTGCCCTCATAAAGTTAGCCTTTAGGGACAACGTATCTCATCATGTAAGTGACAATTGCTCTTATCAAGTTTGCAAACATTAGGGACAACGACTATCATCATGTAAAGGGCAATTGCTCTCATCAAGTGAGCAAGTGTTTAGGGACAACGGCTCCCATAAAGTAAGGTACAATGGCTCTCAAGAAGTGAGCTTTATGGACAACAGCTTTTATCATGTAAGGGACAAATTGCCCACATAAAGTTAGCCTTTAGGGACAACGGCTCTTATCATGTAAGGGACAAATTGCCCTCATAAACTTAGCCTTTAGGGACAACGGATCTCATCATGGAAGTGACAATTGCTCTTATCTGGTGTGCAATCATTAGGGACAACCGCTATCATCATGTAAAGGGCAATTGCTCTCATCCAGTGAGCAAGTGTTTAGGGACAACGGCTCCCATAAAGTAAGGTACAATTGCTCTCAACAAGTAAGCCTTTAGGGACAACCGCTCTTATCATGTAAGGGACAAATAGCCCTCATAAACTTAGCGTTTAGGGACAACGGATCTCATCATGTAAGTGACAATTGCTCTTATCAAGTGTGCATGCATTAACGACAACGGCTATCATCATTTAAAGGGCAATTGCTCTCATCAAGTGAGCAAGCATTTAGGGACAACGGTCCCATAAAGTAAGGTAAATTTGCTCTCAACCAGTGAGCCTTTAGGGACAACGGCTCTTATTTTATAAGGGACGAATTGACCTCATAAAGTTAGCCTTTAGGGACAAAGGATCTCATCATGTAAGTGAAAATTGCTCTTATCAAGTGTTCAAGCGTTAAGGACAACAGCTATAATCATGTAAAGGGAAATTGCTCTCATCAAGTAAGCAAGCCTTTAGGGACAACGGCTCTTATCATGTAAGGGACAAATTGCCCTCATAAACTTAGTGTTTAGGGACAACGGATCTCATCATGGAAGTGACAATTGCTCTTATCTAGTGTGCAACCATTAAGGACAACCGCTATCATCATATAAAGGGCAATTTCTCTCATCAAGTGAGCAAGTGTTTAGGGACAACGGCTCCCATAAAGTAAGGTACAATTGCCCTCAACAAGTGAGCCTTTAGGGACAACGGCTCTTATCATGTAAGGGACAAATTGCCCTCATAAAGTTAGCCTTTAGGGACAACGGATCTCATCATGTAAGTGACAATTGCTCTTATCAAGTGTGCAAGCATTAGGGACAACGGCTATCATCATGTAAAGGGCAATTGCTCTCATCAAGTGAGCAAGCGTTTAGGGACAACGGCTCCCATAAAGTAAGGTACAATTGCTCTCAACAAGTGAGCCTTTAGGGACAACGGCTCTTATCATGTAAGGGACAAATTGCCCTCATAAAGTTAGCCTTTAGGGACAACGGATCTCATCATGTAAGTGACAATTGCTCTTATCAAGTGTGCAAGCATTAGGGACAACGGCTATCATCATGTAAAGGGCAATTGCTCTCATCAAGTGAGCAAGCGTTTAGGGACAACGGCTCCCATAAAGTAAGGTACAATTGCTCTCAACAAGTGAGCCTTTAGGGACAACGGCTCTTATCATGTAAGGGACAAATTGCCCTCATAAAGTTAGCCTTTAGGGACAACGGATCTCATCATGTAAGTGACAATTGCTCTTATCAAGTGTGCAAGCATTAGGGACAACGGCTATCATCATGTAAAGGGCAATTGCTCTCATCAAGTGAGCAAGCGTTTAGGGACAACGGCTCCCATAAAGTAAGGTACAATTGCTCTCAACAAGTGAGCCTTTAGGGACAACGGCTCTTATCATGTAAGGGACAAATTGCCCTCATAAAGTTAGCCTTTAGGGACAACGGATCTCATCATGTAAGTGACAATTGCTCTTATCAAGTGTGCAAGCATTAGGGACAACGGCTATCATCATGTAAAGGGCAATTGCTCTCATCAAGTGAGCAAGCGTTTAGGGACAACGGCTCCCATAAAGTAAGGTACAATTGCTCTCAACAAGTGAGCCTTTAGGGACAACGGCTCTTATCATGTAAGGGACAAATTGCCCTCATAAAGTTAGCCTTTAGGGACAACGGATCTCATCATGTAAGTGACAATTGCTCTTATCAAGTGTGCAAGCATTAGGGACAACGGCTATCATCATGTAAAGGGCAATTGCTCTCATCAAGTGAGCAAGCGTTTAGGGACAACGGCTCCCATAAAGTAAGGTACAATTGCTCTCAACAAGTGAGCCTTTAGGGACAACGGCTCTTATCATGTAAGGGACAAATTGCCCTCATAAAGTTAGCCTTTAGGGACAACGGATCTCATCATGTAAGTGACAATTGCTCTTATCAAGTGTGCAAGCATTAGGGACAACGGCTATCATCATGTAAAGCGCAATTGCTCTCATCAAGTGAGCAAGCGTTTAGGGACAACGGCTCCCATAAAGTAAGGTACAATTGCTCTCAACAAGTGAGCCTTTAGGGACAACGGCTCTTATCATGTAAGGGACAAATTGCCCTCATAAAGTTAGCCTTTAGGGACAACGGATCTCATCATGTAAGTGACAATTGCTCTTATCAAGTGTGCAAGCATTAGGGACAACGACTATCATCATGTAAAGGGCAATTGCTCTCATAAAGTGAGCAAACGTTTTGGGACAACGGCTCCCATAAAGTAAGGTACAATTGCTCTCAACAAGTGAGCCTTTAGGGACAACGGCTCTTATCATGTAAGGGACAAATTGCCCTAATAAACTTAGCCTTTAGGGACAACGGATCTCATCATGGAAGTGAAAATTGCTCTTATCAAGTGTGCAACCATTAGGGACAACCGCTATCATCATATAAAGGGTAATTGCTCTCATCAAGTGAGCAAGTGTTTAGGGAAAACGGCTCCCATAATGTAAGGTACAATTGCTCTCAACAATTGAGCCTTTAGGGACAACGGCTTTAATCATGTACGGGACAAATAGCCCTCATAAACTTAGCGTTTAGGGACAACGGATCTCATCATGGAAGTGACAATTGCTCTTATCAAGTTTGCAAACGTTAGGGGCAACGACTATCATCATGTAAAGGGCAATTGCTCTCATCAAGTGAGCAAACGTTTTGGGATAACGGCTCCCATAAAGTAAGGTACAATTGCTCTCAACAAGTTAGCCTTTAGGGACAATGGCTCTTATCATGTAAGGGACAAATTGCCCTCATAAACTTAGTCTTTAGGGACAGCGGATCTCATCATGGAAGTGACAATTGGTCTTATCAAGTGTGCAACCATTAGGGACAACCGCTATCATCATGTAAAGGGAAATTGCTCTCATCCATTGAGCAAGTGTTTAGGGACAACGGCTCCCATAAAGTAAGGTACAATTGCTCTCAACAAGTGAGCCTTTAGGGACAAAGGCTCTTATCATGTAAGGGACAAATAGCCCTCATAAACTTAGCGTTTAGGGACAACGGATCTCATCATGTAAGTGACAATTGCTCTTATCAAGTATGCAAGCATTAAGGACAACGGCTATCATCATGTAAAGGGCAATTGCTCTCATCAAGTGAGCAAGCCTTTAGGGACAACAGCTCCCATAAAGTAGGGTACAATTGCTCTCAAAAAGTGAGCCTTTAGGGACAGCAGCTCTTATCATGTAAGGGATAAATTGCCCTCATAAAGTTAGCTTTTATTGACAACGGATCTCATCATGTAAGTGACAATTGCTCTTATCAAGTGTGCAAGCTTTAGGAACAACAACTATCATCATGTAAAGGGCAATTGCTCTAATCAAGTGAGCAAGCGTTTAGGGACAACGGTCCCATAAAGTAAGGTACAATTGCTCTCAACAAGTGAGATTTATGGACAACAGCTTTTATCATGTAAAGGACAAATTGCCCCCATAAAGTTAGCCTTTAGGGACAACGGATCTCATCATGTAACTGACAATTGCTCTTATCAAGTGTGCAAGCGTTAGGGACAACAGATATAATCATGTAAAGGGCAATTGCTCTCATCAAGTGAGCAAGCCTTTAGGGACAACAACTCCCATAAAGTAAGGTAAAATTGCTCTCAAAAAGTGAGCCTTTAGGGACAACAGCTCTTATCATGTAAGGGACAAATTGCCTCATAAAGTTAGCCTTTAGGGACAACGGATCTCATCATGTAAGTGACAATTGCTCTTATCAAGTGTGCAAGCATTAGGGACAACGACTATCATCATGTAAAGAGCAATTGCTCTCATCAAGTGAGCAAGCGTTTAGGGACAACAACTCCCTTAAAGTAAGGTACAATGCTCTCAACAAGTGAGCCTTTAGGGACAACGGTTCTTATCATGTAAGAGACAAATTTCCCTCATAAAGTCGCCTTTAGAGACAACGGATCTCATCATGCAAGTGACAATTGCTATTATCAAGCGTGCAAGCATTTGGGACTACGGCTATCATCATGTAAAGAGCAATTGCTCTCATCAAGTGAGCAATTGTTTAGGAACAACGGTTCCCATCATGTAAAAGGAAATTGCTCTCATCAAGTGAGCAAGCGTTTAGGGAAAACGGCTCCCATAAAGTAAGGTACAATTGCTCTCAACAAGTGAGCCTTTAGGGACAACGGCTCTTATCATGTAAGGGACAAATTGCCCTAATAAACATAGCCTTTAGGGACAACGGATCTCATCATGGAAGTGACAATTGCTCTTATCAAGTGTGCAACCATTAGTGACAACCGCTATCATCATATAAAGGGTAATTGCTCTCATCAAGTGAGCAAGTGTAAGGGGACAACGGCTCCCATAAAGTAAGGTACAATTGCTCTCAACAAGTGAGCCTTTAGGGACAACGGCTTTAATCATGTACGGGACAAATAGCCCTCATAAACTTAGCGTTTAGGGACAACGGATCTCATCATGGAAGTGACAATTGCTCTTATCAAGTTTGCAAACGTTAGGGGCAACGACTATCATCATGTAAAGGGCAATTGCTCTCATCAAGTGAGCAAACGTTTTGGGATAACGGCTCCCATAAAGTAAGGTACAATTGCTCTCAACAAGTGAGCCTTTAGGGACAACGACTCTTATCATGTAAGGGACAAATTGCCCTCATAAACTTAGCATTTAGGGACAGCGGATCTCATCATGGAAGTGACAATTGCTCTTATCAAGTGTGCAACCATTAGGGACAACCACTATCATCATGTAAAGGGCAATTGCTCTCATCCATTGAGCAAGTGTTTAGGGACAACGGCTCCCATAAAGTAAGGTACAATTGCTCTCAACAAGTGACCCTTTAGTGACAACGACTCTTATCATGTAAGGGACAAATAGCCCTCATAAACTTAGCGTTTAGGGACAACGGATCTCATCATGTAAGTGACAATTGCTCTTATCAAGTATGCAAGCATTAAGGACAACGGCTATCATCATGTAAAGGGCAATTGCTCTCATCAAGTGAGCAAGCCTTCAGGGACAACAGCTCCCATAAAGTAAGGTACAATTGCTCACAAAAAGTGAGCCTTTAGGGACAGCAGCTCTTATCATGTAAGGGATAAATTGCCCTCATAAAGTTAGTCTTTAGTTGACAATGGATCTCATCATGTAAGTGACAATTGCTCTTATCAAGTGTGCAAGCTTTAGGGACAACAACTATCATCATGTAAAGGGCAATTGCTCTCATCAAGTGAGCAAGCGTTTAGGGACAACGGTCCCATAAAGTAAGGTACAATTGCTCTCAACAAGTGAGCTTTATGGACAATAGCTTTTATCATGTAAGGGACGAATTGCCCCCATAAAGTTAGCCTTTAGGGACAACGGATCTCATCATGTAACTGACAATTGCTCATATCAAGTGTGCAAGCGTTAGGGACAACAGCTATAATCATGTAAAGGGCAATTGCTCTCATCAAGTGAGCAAGCCTTTAGGGACAACAGCTCCCATAAAGTAAGGTAAAATTGCTCTCAAAAAGTGAGCCTTTAGGGACAGCAGCTCTTATCATGTAAGGGATAGATTGCCCTCATAAAGTTAGCCTTTAGGGACAACGGATCTCATCATGTAAGTGACAATTGCTCTTATCAAGTGTGCAAGCATTAGGGACAACAACTATCATCATGTAAAGGGCAATTGCTCTCATCAAGTGAGAAAGCGTTTAGGGAAAACGGCTCCCATAAAGTAAGGTACAATTGCTCTCAACAAGTGAGCTTTAGGGACAGCAGCTTTTATCAGGTAAGGGACAAATTGCCCTCATAAAGTCAGCCTTTAGGGACAACGGATCTCATCATGTAAGTGACAATTGCTCTTATTAAGTGTGCAAACATTAGGGACAACGACTATCATCATGTAAAGGGCAATTGCTCTCATCAAGTGAGCAAACGTTTTGGGACAACGGCTCCCTTAAAGTAAGGTACAATTGCTCTCAACAAGTGAGCCTTTAGGGACAACGGATCTTATCATGCAAGGAACAAATTGCCCTAATAAACTTAGCTTTTAGGGACAACGGATCTCATTATGGAAGTGACAATTGCTCTTATCAAGTGTGCAACCATTAGGGACAACCGCTATCATCATATAAAGGGCAATTGCTCTCATCAAGTGAGCAAGTGTTTAGGGACAACGGCTCCCATAAAGTAAGGTACAATTGCTCTCAACAAGTGACCCTTTAGGGACAACGGCTCTTATCATGTAAGGGACAAATAGCCCTCATAAACTTAGCGTTTAGGGACAACGGATCTCATCATGTAAGTGATAAATTGCTCTTATCAAGTGTGCAAGCATTAGGGACAATGGCTATCATCATGTAAAGGGCAATTGCTCTCATCAAGTGAGCAAGCGTTTAGGGACAACGGCTCCCATAAAGTAAGGTACAATTGCTCTCAAAGAGTGAGCCTTTAGGGACAACGGCTCTTATCATGTAAGGAACAAATTGCCTTCTTAAATTTAGCCTTTAGGAACAACGGATCTCATCATGTAAGTGTCAATTGCTCTTATCAAGTGTGCAAGCATTAGGGACAACGGCTATCATCATGTAAAGGGCAATTGCTCTCATCAAGTGAGCAAGCGTTTAGGGACAACGGCTCCCATAAAGTAAGGTACAATTGCTCTCAAAGAGTGAGCCTTTAGGGACAACGGCTCTTATCATGTAAGGAACAAATTGCCTTCTTAAATTTAGCCTTTAGGAACAACGGATCTCATCATGTAAGTGTCAATTGCTCTTATCAAGTGTGCAAGCATTAGGGACAACGGCTATCATCATGTAAAGGGCAATTGCTCTCATCAAGTGAGCAAGCGTTTAGGGACAACGGCTCCCATAAAGTAAGGTACAATTGCTCTCAAAGAGTGAGCCTTTAGGGACAACGGCTCTTATCATGTAAGGAACAAATTGCCTTCTTAAATTTAGCCTTTAGGAACAACGGATCTCATCATGTAAGTGTCAATTGCTCTTATCAAGTGTGCAAGCATTAGGGACAACGGCTATCATCATGTAAAGGGCAATTGCTCTCATCAAGTGAGCAAGCGTTTAGGGACAACGGCTCCCATAAAGTAAGGTACAATTGCTCTCAAAGAGTGAGCCTTTAGGGACAACGGCTCTTATCATGTAAGGAACAAATTGCCTTCTTAAATTTAGCCTTTAGGAACAACGGATCTCATCATGTAAGTGTCAATTGCTCTTATCAAGTGTGCAAGCATTAGGGACAACGGCTATCATCATGTAAAGGGCAATTGCTCTCATCAAGTGAGCAAGCGTTTAGGGACAACGGCTCCCATAAAGTAAGGTACAATTGCTCTCAACAAGTGAGCTTTAGGGACAGCAGCTTTTATCAGGTAAGGGACAAATTGCCCTCATAAAGTCAGCCTTTAGGGACAACGGATCTCATCATGTAAGTGACAATTGCTCTTATTAAGTGTGCAAACATTAGGGACAACGACTATCATCATGTAAAGGGCAATTGCTCTCATCAAGTGAGCAAACGTTTTGGGACAACAGCTCCCATAAAGTAAGGTACAATTGTTCTCAACAAGTGAGCCTTTAGGGACAACGGCTCTTATCATGCAAGGAACAAATTGCCCTAATAAACTTAGCTTTTAGGGACAACGGATCTCATTATGGAAGTGACAATTGCTCTTATCAAGTGTGTAAGCATTAGGGACAATGGCTATCATCATGTAAAGGGCAATTGCTCTCATCAAGTGAGCAAGCATTTAGGGACAACAGCTCCCATAAAGTAAGGTACAATTGCTCTCAAAAAGTGAGCCTTTAGGGATAGCAGCTCTTATCATGTAAGGGACAAATTGCTCTCATAAAGTTAGCCTTTAGGGACAACGGATCTCAACATGTAAGTGACAATTGCTCTTATCAAGTGTGCAAGCATTAGGGACAACAGCTATAATCATGTAAAGGACAATTGCTCTCATCAAGTGAGCAAGCATTTAGGGACAACAGCTCCCATAAAGTAAGGTACAATTGCTCTCAAAAAGTGAGCCTTTAGGGACAGTAGCTCTTATCATGTAAGGGACAAATTGCCCTCATAAAATTAGCCTTTAGGGACAACGGATCTCATCATGTAAGTGACAATTGCTCTTATCAAGTGTGCAAACATTAGGGACAACGACTATCATCATGTAAAGGGCAATTGCTCTCATCAAGTGAGCAAACGTTTTGGGACAACGGCTCCCATAAAGTAAGGTACAATTGCTCTCAACAAGTGAGCTTTATGGACAACAGCTTTTATCATGTAAGGGACAAATTGCCCTCATAAAGTCAGCCTTTAGGGACAACGGATCTCATCATGTAAGTGATAATTGCTCTTATCAAGTGTGCAAACATTAGGGACAACGACTATCATCATGTAAAGGGCAATTGCTCTCATCAAGTGAGCAAACGTTTTGGGACAACGGCTCCCATAAAGTAAGGTACAATTGCTCTCAACAAGTGAGCTTTTAGGGACAACGGCTCTTATCATGTAAGGGACAAATTGCCATTATAAACATAGCCTTTAGGGACAACGGATCTCATCATGGAAGTGACAATTGCTCTTATCAAGTGTGCAACCATTAGGGACAACCGCTATCATCATATAAAGGGCAATTGCTCTCATCAAGTGAGCAAGTGTTTAGGGACAACGGCTCCCATAAAGTAAGGTACAATTGCTCTCAACAAGTGAGCCTTTAGGGACAACGGCTCTTATCATGTAAGGGACAAATAGCCCTCATAAACTTAGCGTTTAGGGCAACGGATCTCATCATGTAAGTGATAAATTGCTCTTATCAAGTGTGCAAGCATTAGGGACAATGGCTATCATCATGTAAAGGGCAATTGCTCTCATCAAGTGAGTAAGTATTTAGGGACAACAGCTCCCATAAAGTAAGGTACAATTGCTCTCAAAAAGTGAGCCTTTAGGGACAGCAGCTCTTATCATGTAAGGGACAAATTGCCCTCATAAAGTTAGCCTTTAGGGACAACGGATCTCAACATGTAAGTGACAATTGCTCTTATCAAGTGTGCAAGCGTTAGGGACAACAGCTATAATCATGTAAAGGGCAATTGCTCTCATCAAGTGAGCAAGCATATAGGGAACACAGCTCCCATAAAGTAAGGTACAATTGNTTTAGGGACAACAGCTCCCATAAAGTAAGGTACAATTGCTCTCAAAAAGTGAGCCTTTAGGGACAGCAGCTCTTATCATGTAAGGGACAAATTGCCCTCATAAAGTTAGCCTTTAGGGACAACGGATCTCAACATGTAAGTGACAATTGCTCTTATCAAGTGTGCAAGCGTTAGGGACAACAGCTATAATCATGTAAAGGGCAATTGCTCTCATCAAGTGAGCAAGCATATAGGGAACACAGCTCCCATAAAGTAAGGTACAATTGCTCTCAAAAAGCGAGCCTTTAGGGACAGCAGCTCTTATCATGTAAGGGATAAATTGCCCTCATAAAGTTAGCCTTTAGGGACAACAGATCTCATCATGTAAGTGACAATTGCTCTTATCAAGTGTGCAAACATTAGGGACAATGACTATCATCATGTAAAGGGCAATTGCTCTCATCAAGTGAGCAAGCCTTTAGGGACAACAGCTCCCATAAAGTAAGGTACAATTTCTCTCAAAAAGTGAGCCTTTAGGGACAGCAGCTCTTATCATGTAAGGGATAAATTGCCCTGATAAAGTTAGCCTTTAGGGACAACGGATCTCATCATGTAAGTGACAATTGCTCTTATCAAGTGTGCAAACATTAGGGACAACGACTATCATCATGTAAAGGGCAATTGCTCTCATCAAGTGAGCAAACGTTTTGGGACAACGGCTCCCATAAAGTAAGGTACAATTGCTATCAACAAGTGAGCCTTTAGGGA
>LBNU01028085.1:2127-38114 GCA_014162995.1 Artemisia annua | reverse complement strand
ATGAAGTTCAAGAAGGCAAATGGGGGAAAAGAAAATATTCGTAAACGAATAATTTCTAGTTCTAGAAAATCAACAAATGAATTTTCTAGGTTATGAGATCCTAGATATAACTAAGTATATATATAGATATAATATAAATAGATAAGTATATATATGTATAGATATAACATCTCGAGGAAACTACAAGCCAAACAACATCACATAAATACTAGAGACTAAACTAAGCGTGCATTTCTTGACAAGGAAATAAAAGGAAATGTGTACATTGCATCTTCAATGCGTTTATCTTCAAAGTCTTCAAGAAATTGTACGGACTAGTGATGACTACTTAATTTTCCAAGCTTGTATGGTGAATTATCTACGTTGGTCCCCGTTTTCTCATTTGACCAAAGTTGTTTGGTCCGAACATGTTTTGTATTTGACTTGGGTGCATATATGGTGGAAACATTCCCCACGGATTGAAGTTCCACATTTGTTGATTATTGTTAAAGTTTCGTCTATTTTGGTTTGCTCTAGTTTGAGGAGTTTTAGACCTAGGATAGGAACTTATTTGTTTTCTAGGTGGTGGAGTTTTGGATCTCATCTATGGTTTAAAAGGTTCGGCATCGGGTTTTAAAGATGATTTACGAAAACTTTTAACTTCTTCATCACTAGCGATGGGTACTAATCTATCTTTTAAGAGTATGTATTTTGGTTTTGATTCTAATGGTTTAGATTCATTAGTTTCACTTTCAAATTTTACACTTTTTGTTTTACTAGTTGAAGCTTCATTCGTATCATATCCTAAGCCGGTTTTATCTCTTGATGATCTTTGAATGCTAATTAATCTTCTAAGTGATTTACTACTATTTTCAAATTTCTCTAATTTATTTACTTCTTCCTTGAGTTGTCTATTTTCTTTTTCAACAGCTAGACAATTTTTACAATCACTTAAATTATCTTTGCCTTTTTCTAGATTATTTAGTTTAGCTTTTAACTCAATTATTTCATCTTTTAGTTGGTTGTTAGTTTGTTTTAGTAGTTTGTTTTTAGCCATTACTTTTTGTCCTACTTTGCATAATATCCTATATTCGCTATCTAAGTCTTTTTCGTCTAAGGATAAATTATCATCACTATAGTATTCGGTTTCGGAACTTACCTCTTAGCCATGAGACACTTCTCTTCTCTTGTTGGCTCATTCTCATCGTTCTCGCTATCGCTCCATGCTCCTCCTACGAACGCCTTATGATTTTGACTTCTTGACAATTTTGTACATTCACCAATGAGATGGTTTGGATCCCCACATTTGAAGCACTTCCTTTCACTTTTCCCATTCTTGTCGTCCTTGTTTCTATACGATGTCTTTCTTTCTTCAAATGGTTGTCTAACGTATCTTCCCCGTCTTTTAAAGAATTTCTTGAAGTCTCTAACGGCCATAGCATATTCTTCATCATCACTTTCGGATGTTGAATATTCTTCATCACTTGAGTCCTTCTTAGCCTTTAATGCGATTGACTTGCTTTGCTCTCTTTTTCCTTTAACCATTTCGGAATCTTTCTTTATTATCACTTCATGCACTTTCAAGTTTCCAATTAGTTCGTCAAGTGGTAGAGTTGATAGATTCTTTGATTCTTCAATAGCTGTCACCTTAGCACGCCACTTCGGATGGAGAGCCCTAAGAAATTTCCTTACAAAATTCTTGCTAGAAAAATTCTCATCAAGTGCTGATAGAAACTAATGACGTGGTAATTATAGTTTCTTGGATCGTTTTGAGCCTTAGGGTTCAACAATAACAATGAACAATTATGCACAGCGGATTAAAACAAATCAATTGTTATTGACACAAGGTTTTCATCATCATCACCTCCAATTATTATTTGATACGAATAATAACGTGTTACCTAACTGTAATAGGGATCTAAGACATCTCAGACCATAGAGGTATCGAACACAAACAACTCTAGTCTAGGCGTTTACAAGACATACACCCTAGACACACACACACACCTTTTGATATCTACATTATGGAAGACTTGTGTATAAACCTATTCCCTGTATTCTGTTTATATAACACAGAATTAGGGTTACAAGAATACTACAAAGGACTAAAATATAAATCTTCTTTTGCAAGAAAGTCCCTCTCCATCTTTTGTAGAATTCATTCTTGTCACTTTATGCCCTTCATGTTTCATTCTTCTTATTTTGTATCATCAAATCAATAATAGACCCAACAATCTTCCCCTATTTGATGATGACAAAACAACCACGAATCTTGTACGAACTTCCCTAGATGAAGTAGAGAAATTGAGATAATTAAATCTCACCATGAATGAAGCAATCTTTGTCTTCCCCTTAATTCATGCAATACCACTCCAACATCTCTTCCCCTTTTTGTTATCAACAAATAGGGAACATATATGCAAATAATGATCTTGACCACCACGAACCAATATCACACTTCCAATCCAAGCCTTCCAATGATTCGAATTGCCCTCTATGAAGAACACCAAAATGCTTACTAAAAATGAATCCAAAACAATAGAAAACTCCAACTAGCAGTAGTAATAGTGATCAACAGTAGTAAACATCAAACATTTCCCCTTGAGTGTTGCATGAACATCAAATGATTAAAACACATAATAAGATACTTCCCCTGAAACCAATGTGTTAATCATCTTCATGATTCATCAAATCTGTAAGCTTTATGTATTGTTGAAGAAAACTAATCATCACCAATTTGATGTTGAAGTAGAAGAAACCAACCTTGTATCTTATGCCTTGTACTAAATAAGACTTCGAACGTATACTTCATGTATAGGGAGACCGCAATCTCTTGACAATAATCACTGAGCACAATAACGTAACTCCTTCAAGTGTTTTGTCAATTCGCAGTCACTTGAGCGAACAAACAAGTATCTTTAAATGGTATGTGGACGTTTAAGATATGATAAGACACAACCTTGAAAAATTCCATCGCATCATCAAATAAGCAACAAATACTCCTCTTCGCCAATAAGAAAATTAATTCAAGCCTTTAAAACATTAAAAACAGAATAACCAATTTCCATTTGTGTGTGTAAACCAACAACCTGTGTGTGTAAAACCATCCAAATCTGCCATACATCTCAAACAATCTACTCATTAAAACTTCCATGTCGAATTACCATAAAACCTATGTATTCTTGAAGCTTCTTCCCTTCAATCAATTAAACTTTGAAAAAACAAAGCTTTCAAGAAA
Source organism: Artemisia annua (assembly GCA_014162995.1). NCBI lineage: Eukaryota > Viridiplantae > Streptophyta > Magnoliopsida > Asterales > Asteraceae > Artemisia > Artemisia annua. Next base: position 34,897 of record LBNU01028085.1, on the reverse strand, counting down.
CGTTTAATGTCGACACAACTACCCTTTCTTGTTGTTGAAAAAGTAAAATCACAGCAGTAGTTAGTTTCAAACGAGCAGCAGAGTTAATACCCAAGCAGCAGAGTATCATAAGTAGCAGCAGTTTCACTTTAACTAGCAGTAGAGTAAAAATACTCGAGCAGCAGAGTTCCAAACATATAGCAGCAAAGTACTAAAGCTAGCAGCAGAATGATATTCGTAGTAGCAGAGTGGCAAACAACTAGCAGTAGAGTCATAAAGCTAGCAGTAGAGTAAACTTTGTAGCAGTAGAGTCATAAAGCTAGCAGTAGAGTCATAAATTCATGACCAGATTAGGGTTTAGTGAATAACGTGACTTTTACAAGTATAAAGACAACACTTCAAAGTGTCGCGAAAACCCTAAAATCACCAAAAATCATTCATACACCTCCACAACTGCTTTCTTTCATGAAGTTTTAGGCACCAAATAACATATATCCAATTTCTATAAAGATTTGAACAAGAATACACGAATTCATGAAGTTTAGTGTGCCAAAAACCCTAAAAATTCGACTTACATGAACTTTTTTTGCAGCAGACTTTGAGAATTTTTATCTTTTTACTGAGAGCTCAGATTGAAGATCCCTCCGGTGGAACTCTTCCTTGATATATTGAGAACCTCCAGTAAAAATTTCAACCCGATCCAACGGTTAACGAAGGAGCTATCGCTGTTACAAAACAGCTCTGCAGAAAGTTGCGAAAATTGTAACCAATTCGAATTTTTTCTTGTTTTCTTCAATCTTCGACAAACAAAACCTTGTGAATCCCTAGGTAACGAGCTCCCCAAGCTCTGATACCACCTGATAGAAACTAATGACGTGGTAATTATAGTTTCTTGGATCGTTTTGAGCCTTAGGGTTCAACAATAACAATGAACAATTATGCACAGCGGATTAAAACAAATCAATTGTTATTGACACAAGGTTTTCATCATCATCACCTCCAATTATTATTTGATCAAAATAATAACGTGTTACCTAACTGTAACAGGGATCTAAGACATCTCAGACCTTAGAGGTATCGAACACAAAAAACTCTAGTCTATGCGTTTACAAGACATACACCCTAGACACACACACACACCTTTTGATATCTACATTATGGAAGACTTGTGTATAAACCTATTCCCTGTATTATGTTTATATAACACAGAATTAGGGTTACAAGAATACTACAAAGGACTAAAATATAAATCTTCTTTTGCAAGCAAGTCCCTCTCCATCTTTTGTAGAATTCATTCTTGTCACTTTATGCCCTTCATGTTTCATTCTTCTTATTTTGTATCATCAAATCAATAATAGACCCAACAAGTGCTTTTAAACTTGTGATGATTGTGTTAAATCTAGCAAAAGCATTATCTATCGATTCCTCTTCCGGAATCGTGATTTGTTCATATTGTTGTACAAGAAGATCTATTTTATTATCTTTGACTTGACTATTACCTTGGTGAGTGATTAATAAAGAATTCCAAATTTCTTTTGCGGTATTACACATAAAAATTCTTTCATATTCTTTGCGTGGTAACGCATTATAAATAACCATTTTAGCCTCATTATTTTTAGAAAGTTTCTTTTTTAAATCAACGCTTTGTTTTTCATAAGAAACAAGTTCATTCTTTTTAGTTTCCAAATTATATTGTAAAGGAAGAAAATCAGCATTAGTAATAACATGCCAAAGATCTAGATCTTTTGATTTCACATAAGTTTCGAATCGATTTTTCCAATATAAAAATCCATCACTTTCAAATAGTGGTGGTATTTGCATAGATTGCCCTTCTAAATATTTTTCCGATTCCATAGATCGATTCAAGTTTTAAAATACAATATATTTTAAAAATCTTGTTTGACGTGGCTCTTGATACCAATTGTGGAAAAGTAGAAGGAGGGGGGTTGAATAGTTTTACGTCCGTTTTAAAATTAATGAAAACAAGTTTGTTTTAAAAACTTCGATTCTAGTTTATGTGATTTCAAGACTTGTACTATATGAACAAATATATATTACTAACTAACTAAGCTAATATAGTGTAAGTAAATAAGTAATGAAAGGAAAGAGTTAGAAAGATCAAACCACAACACAAGGATTTATAGTGATTTGGCTACAAGGTCACCTTCCTTGTTCCTACTCCACTCCCCGAGTCACCTACTCGAGAGTTTTCTTCACTATGTCAAAAAACTCCCTTGTGGCGGAGAAACCTTACACAACTTTCGCTTACACCGGCTTAACGACACAAAGCTAGATGTCGGGTTCTAATCCTAGCTAGAACCAATCTCACAACACACCACAACTTCTTCACAACTTGAGCACACCACGACTTCGTCACTACTTCACACCACTACACAACTTCTTCTCCCTACACAACTTCTACTTCTCCTAAACTACTTAATACAAGCATAACACAACTATACAAATAATGTACACAATATACATAATTACACTACAATACTTCTTGAACTTTTGTTGTTGAGGAGTATTCTTCTTTTGCACTTTGGATGAGGATGGATGTGAAAGGATTGAATTACTTGAAACAAGGATTAGTACTCTGATGATCAAAGGGTTTTGGAAGGTGTTTAGAGAGATTTAGATCTGAAAATTTTCGTGCAAAAGGTGAGGAAAAATACCAGATTTAAGGTGATATTTATAGGAGAAAATTCTGACAGTTTCTGACAGGGGAGCCTGGCCGGTCCCCTTAATTAGTGGCCGGCCTCCTTAATATTAAGGGGACCGCCCCTTATAATTAAGGGGGCCGCCCAGCTGTAACGGCCAGAAAACTTGTCTTTTAGTGGGAAAAGTTTATTTGGTGAAAAACTAACTGATTTTGGTTAAAAATTTGAATTCATATATTTAGTATGATTAAAACATTTTTCTTTATTACCAAAAGTATTTTTCAAAAATATATAATATGTTTATATAATTAAATAAACTTTGTAATAATTAATTAAATACCCCTTTGATCATGAGATGTATTAAGCACTTGTTTATTCCTACCTTAAGTGATTAAGTTGGATATAATGATATAAAGTAGCTTAATACATATTTACGTTGTAATCTTACGTTTAATGATTTTACATTTTGTGATCTTCAAAACGTAGAGATATCGAAAAATATAAATAGCGTTTTTATGCATTATTTATGTCAACACTGACATTCAACCAAGCCCTCCTTGATCCAGCCAGTAATCATCCTACACCAGCAACACAGAACCAGTCACCCATTGGTCAGTCATCCGTGCAATCAACAACTGTAAAGAACACTCAACCAGACTCAGGATATTCTCACACTGATATGATGATTGACAATCTCTCCAACCAAGTCTCACTGCTTGTTCAATAATTCAGAGCAACACTACCACAAACAAACAACCAACTCAGAACCTCATCGAACCCACGTAATATGGCTATTGTGGAAGATGGACGGGTTCTGGTTCAAGGAAGACAAAATGTCAACCAAAGGAATGGAGTCCGGGGGTATGCTCAGAATAGAGTGGGGAATGTTAATCAGGGACAGGGAAGACAACCCAAATGCTACAACTGTGGTGGGTTAGGTCATATTGCAAGGAACTGCACTCAACCGAAACGTCCTCAGAACTTCTACTACTTCAAGGATAAGATGTTACTGATGCAAGCACAGGAGAATGGAGTGGCATTGGGTGAGGAACAGTTGTTGTTCCTAGCAAGAGATGAAGGGAACACATTTGATGCAGATGTGGATGATCAACCAGTTCAGGATTTAGCTCTCAATGATCCAAACATCTTCCAGGCAGAAGATTGTGATGCTTTCGATTCTGATTTTGATGATGAACCCACTGCACAAACCATCTTCATGGCTAATTTTTCATCTGCAGTCTCATCACCACAACAACCTGGTCCCTCCAGCTCATCCATCATATCTGAGGTACTAAAGTTGTATGATACATACAAAAGGAGTGATGAACCGAAGATTCACAACGAAATACATTAGACTAATGTTGCCATGCCAGATAATGTTGAATTGTAAAGCAGCAATGTTACCCCAATTGAGCAACATGTGGATCACAACAAATAATCTGATGTATCTAGAAGAGCATCTTCAGTTGTATGTGATGATAATGTGATGCATGAACAACGGATTCATAACAAAGTACAACAAACAAACATTGTGGAATCTAATACTGCTGATATGGGAAATAGCAATGTTATCCCATATGAACAATATGTAAGACACAACGTCGAATCTGTTGTAACTAGTGATGAATCCTCTGTTGATAATAATGTGTGTGAATTGGATGAATACACTGCTGTTGTGCCTGATGATACCTTGACTACTAGCATTAATATTCTTAAAGATCAGGTGACTATTTATCAACAACGAGCAAAATTTGAGCTAACCAAACATGAACATAAGATGGATTGGCAGATGTGTACATATATAATTGAAAGTAACTTATATTAAGAATGGAAATAAAATCTTTACAAAATCAAATTGATCAAACTGTTAAACAAAAACAGGAGATTCAAAATAGTGTAATTGCACTAAAACTTGATTTTCAGAATAAAGAAGCTAAACTCTTAAGTGATTTCTCCAATCTTAAGGCGTTAAAGAATAAGCTTGAAAATAAATTTTACACACAAGGCCAAACCATTCAAACTACTCAAATGATACAAAAGCACGTTAAATTGCGTGATGATCATAGTGATAAAGATTTAGGGGTGCCTAAAACTAATTTCCTTAGGAGCATTAGTGCCACTCAACCTGCTTTATACGATGCTAATGTTATGCTTAAACCTGATCATGCCCCCCTGATGTGCCGTCTAATGAGGAGATTGATGAGATAGAAACTGTCAATAGAGAAAGATTAGATGCTAAAATGAAGGATCTAAAGTGCATTAAAAAACGTGTCAATATCAAGCCTCATAAATACTATGAACAGAATCAATTGACTGTTTTTGCACCACAAACTAAGTTAACACCAGAGCAGATATTTTGGTCCTTAGACATTCAGAAAGTGAAAGCTGAAGAACTTAAGGCCAAAACCCCTCATAAGTTTGCTACCCTAACGGTGTATCCTCCCAATACACCGATGTACTTAGTTCAGTTAGCTCTTCCTACACAATGTAAAACTCTTATTAGCATCTATGTTCTGTGTCAAATGTTTGCTAATTTTGATAAAACATGTAAAAAGAGAATTACACCAACGGGAATTACTGAGGGTGAAAGGGGTTTTGAGCTAACAAAAGAGTGTTACTTAACTGAAGTTATCCCATTTTTTAAAATAATCAAAGAACACTTTGAGGGCATGCAAAAGTCCCTTGAAACTGAAGTAAAAGAAATGAAAGAAGTGTTTAAAAATGTGGAAAATGAAGGAAAACAAATTGCTATAGATCTTCAATACAGTGAAATTGCAAGGAAGAATGCTCTTATCATGAATGACACTTTGATTGCTAAATGCGTTGCACAAGATGTATTTTATACTGCTACTAATTCTTCATTAACTGCTTGTCAATTTCAAGAAATGTCTATTGCATTAAATGTTTTCTAGAATCGTGTTGTTGAGCTTGAGGGGGAGAATTTGAAACTGCAAGAAAAAATTCAAAACGATGATCATGATAACATGGTCAGGCNGATCTTCAATACAGTGAAATTGCAAGGAAGAATGCTCTTATCATGAATGACACTTTGATTGCTAAATGCGTTGCACAAGATGTATTTTATACTGCTACTAATTCTTCATTAACTGCTTGTCAATTTCAAGAAATGTCTATTGCATTAAATGTTTTCTAGAATCGTGTTGTTGAGCTTGAGGGGGAGAATTTGAAACTGCAAGAAAAAATTCAAAACGATGATCATGATAACATGGTCAGGCATTTTTCGAAACTAGAAGTTGATAATCTTAATTTGCAATTAACATATCAACATTTAGAAGAAAGAATTAAAATTACAAAATGCCAAGACATCTTCAGATGCTCCTGAATTTGATGCATATTTTGAATCAGCCAAATGGAATGAAAAAATTCAAGCTCACACTAACACGATTCAAAAATTGAGGGCCCAAATTGCCCAATTAAAGTCAAATAAGTGTGATGTGACTAACACCAATAAACCATCGTCGTTAGATTCTCAGAATTTTCACTATCAAGATACCATTAATAAATTACGTCATGATAATGAGAGTTTTCAAGCTGAAAATTCCAACATTAAACAGCATTAAGAAGAAAATGCTTGTAAGATTAGAAGCTCCAAGTGTCATAATTCTCAAATTTCAGGTCAATTCATTATTCCCGACATTTCCTATTCATTGAATTTCAATTCAACATTTCACGTAAACAGGGTTTACGGGTATCCATTTGACGAGACCGGGTAGGTTAAGTCACATTTTCAACCATCGTACATTTCCTAGACTAGGATTAGTCTACATTGCATCATGACATCATTTGCATTCTATTCCACTCGTAAATATATATTTTCAAGTTACCCTTATTTATTTATTTGTATATAAATAATAAGACAAGTTATTAAATTTTAACCTAATGTACCAAACAAATTCCACTAGTGCACTAATATATTTTTATATTAGTTATTTTTCCATTTAGGTTATAAAAATATACTTTATTTATTTTTGGTGGTTAACCAAATAATAAACATTTACTTGAACCTATATACCAAATAAAAGTATATTAATAAAGCAATACCTATCAAAATACCCAATGTGTATGAAAATTATATTTTTATAATTTTTACGACTTTATTATATCCCGTATAGTCCCGATATATTTTACGTTTAGTTAACCCGGTACACGATAACGCTAAAAATACCAAACGATGCACTAAACGGTACCCCGTAAAATAAATTGTGGGACAAAAGTGACTAACCTTCCACCTCTTCATGAGGTGGCCGGTTTTGGTGTCTTTAGAGACACTTGTGTCTCCCATAATTCACCAACTATTCTCCCCTACATCTCTTATACATCATAAGTTACTATTACATGCAAATCAAGATAGAAAAAAATTTCCTACTCTTCTCTTGTCCTCTCATTGTGCTCGTTCCATATACAAGACCAAGAAGGAACCAAAATTTTTCAAGTATCAAGTGTTTTACAAGTAGTAGACACATCCATTACAAGGTTTTGAGATAGAAACCTATGGATTGTTAGGTTTTTACATGTTAAAAGAGTTAAGGCTTCCAAGTAAGTGAACCACTAATTTTTATATAAATTTCACCATGAAATCCTTGTTAGGTTTATGTAGAAATTTCATTTTTGAACTTGCCTATGAAGTCTATACCACAAAAACCTAATTTTCTATCATTTTATGTGAAAAATGGAGTTCTTATGAAATATTGGTGAAGTGGTTGAAGTGGTGATATTAGGGAACCCATGACACCCTAAGAAGGTGTATGGTAGATTAAGGGATGAGTTGTTGTTGATAGTAGTGAATTTAGACATGTACAAACCAAGTTATAACATTTTTGGAACTCTATATAAACAATCTGTCCTTATTTTTAAAGTTAGAAAAATTCGTGAGTCTTGGTATATTTTGGACCTAAGATATAGAAAATACATACTTATATGAAACTATGGCCTTTTGAACCACTAAAAACGGACCTATAACGAAGAAGTTGTGTTAAAAACAAGTTACAACTAAACTTACGCAAATTTCCGGAAAAAGCTTGCTGATGTACGAAATGTTTTGGTCAAAAACGAGCCTTAGACCTTTTCAAAACTTGCCAAACTACTGAAATTATGTTAGTATATATTTTTACCTTTTCGGGGATATAAAGAACTTGAAAATCGGCCTTATAACGAAATAGTTATGATTTTTCGAAAGTTATTATTTTCATATATAAGTTACCAGCACTTGTCCAGAAAATATTCTAATTATACTTATAAACATCTATGTTGAGAGCTATTTTCCCGTCAATTGACTCAGTTTTAGAGTATTGGACCACAAGGAACAAACGTTAGAGCACCTTGCCTAGTTTTCAAATCAAAAAGCCGTTCGTTATTTGGACTTAAGATGAGTATTTTACAGTCATCCAAATATTTATAAAATCTGCCCAGAAATGACAGCTTTAGTGTAAAATACCAAACTTCTCGACCATTTAGCATAAAATCTAGACACTTTGAGCAAAACTTCACTTCTAAACATTTTGAGGCCTGGTGCTAAGCTTTCCAGAAATACAAATTTTACTTCCTAACTCTCAATATTCACTGTTTTACAACTAATTTTCCGAAGCCATTTTTGACCGTACTTCCAAAATTTATAAGTGTTATATTTACGTCAAAAACCTATATTTCACTATATTTCACTATATAACTATTATATAACATTGTTAAACCATATAAACATGTAATAATCACCATGACCATATACGAAGATGTAATCTATATTTTCGCCAACAATATATATTTTGAGTACAAAAACGAGTGGTATAGATATTAGTGCAAGTGCATACATAAACCGAATTCATAATCTAAACTAGATTACTTGCATTCATTATAGGTTGCGATTAGGAGATTGCACCTTATTACCACAGCTCATATCTTTCCGTTCATACCGTACCTTAAGGTGAGTTTTTATAGCCCCGTATGCATTCTTTTATATGTTTTTCAAATCTCACGCGGGGGAGAATACATTGCCACCATTTTTTTCCATACGGAACTTAAGTATACAAACCGTATACAATGCCTTAAAGTTACCACCTTTGCCTATGAAAAGTTCCCCTAATTATCATGAACCGGTTAATTGTATTTTAAGCAGAGAGTGAGTCGATAAGATCTATTGAGGGGTGACGCCTCCATCCGTGTTGGGGTTACACCGACAGTCAATCGGATCATTTCTTTTATTCATATTTAGGAGTGTCTGGCAAAACACTCTTTAGGGCCATTCCATACAGTCAAGCTTCGGGTCATGAGCTTAAGTGCTATGTATTATTTTTCATTATACATATGACGGGTAGTCATCATATATACTTATGGTTTCCGTATAACTTCCATTTTATAAAACCTAGATTTCTCACCAACATAATTGGTTGACGTATTTACAATGTATTTTCAGGTAACTAGTGTAACATCATGTGACTTGCATTGGACAAACATGGAGTCAAGGATTGACGCGTCTCACTGTTTTTATACCAATGCACTTATCTATCGTTTGATCTTGTTGTTTTATTTTCAATAAATGTATAAGACTATTTGGGACCTTTGTTGTAAACCTTTATGTTTTAAATAAAATGATCAAACGTTGTATTTACAAAACGACACTTTAGGTCGTTCAATGTAACCTTGTATGAGATGCCTTGATAGTTACACCCGGGAATTCAATTCCGCTGCCATATTACAGGTAAATTCAGGGTGTGACACCAAGCCTCTCCCTTGGGTGGGAAAGGGTATTTATACAAACTACTAGTGCCTCATGAAACAGGCTGTAGAGTGAGTGAGAGAGGGAAAGACCCGACCCACTCCACGAATACTATTTACATATAAGCTAATACTACGATAACTAAACTAATACTAATAATAATAACTAAGTCTACAAGCTATTTTAATGCTAATAGATCATCGTGGTGACCAAGTCTTTCATTGGAATATTCGTATTCGTAACAATCTCCCCCTAAGGGAGGTCACCCCGGAAAATACAATTTTAATTCTAGCATTCTATTCCTTGAATTAAAATTCCTAGCTCGTAGACTTTGATTCTTCAAGTTCATTGATCTTTGTTCTTCAAGCGATGATCTTTGTGATTAATGCTCCGTTGACGTATGTGATCTTTGAGCATTCTTTGAGATCATCAGCCACCGTTAATCTCTAAGTTCATCCATTGGAGTAACGCCTTCATGTGATGTAGTGACTATTGGACCGGCATGCTCACACTTTTCTGGATCATGAAATTTTGCATCAGAGTTGTGGAAGCATTGTTGTTGATCTTTCTTTCATGATTTCTTTAATTGAGAACGTGAAGTGTGGGCATGGGGTATGGATTGACCTGTCTATGCTGGAAGTAGATATCACCATCACCATCTTTATAACAATCTGAAATGAAACAGTTAGCAATAAAGTTGCAGAACGAATATGGCTTTGTCATTCGCTCAATGTGGTTGTATTTAACCTTCAGATCCGTAAGGACCGACCTGTGATCAGGTAGAGTCCCTTTTAAAGAAGACTCTCCTTGACTGGACTTTCCAGCTTGTTGTATTGAATCTTCCAATGAATTAATCATTAGATCATCAAACTAAGCATGTTCTCAAACCGGAACGCCTCAAAGCAGACAGCACGGTAGAGTGAATCAATGAAGTAAATACTCACTGATTGATGAGAAATTGATTAGAAAAATCACTTGCGTGTCATTAGATAAACATTTTATGCAACACGGCAAGAGTTTTGTACATTGACTCACATTTCTTTCATAAACACTTTTGTTTGAAAATATTCACAATCAATGAGCTCAAAATTCAGTTGGTGAGTACACTGAAAGGTTTTCCAAAAGTATCCGTCAATCCAATTTCTTGGAACAAGTTTGATTCAAATGTGAATCGCCCCATTGTTTCTTTCCAGTGTTCACAGGTTTAATCCATGAAGGATCTCACATGTTACCCACCATGAGCTTGTTTGATGCTGACTCAAGAGGGATTTCCATCTTCATTGTGAATACTTTCGTATCACTCGGATGTTCTGGCAATTACCAAAAGGGTAATGCGTAAGACTCTTAATATATTTACTTACTTTCCATGGTGTATGAAATAGTATGCATAATGAAGGTGTGTCCTAATGAGATTTATGGATGATCTCTTGGCTCTAGACTCAATAGTGCATTTTGATTCCGCAACTGGAGACTGGAGAGGTGTCTCCTGATTCAATATCAACATGGCTCGCAATGAGCGGTCAATAGTTTATGCAGGGTTCCCCGTGAGAATGAAACAAGTTCTTTTAAGAGAACTTGAGTGGCTTAGAAGGTTTTAGTGCAGTGCGTCACAGGGTCCATGACGTCTTGTCTTCAATACCGGTGCTACCTTAGTAACAACCGATAGCATATGAATTGAACCCGGTTTATGCACTAAGGTTAAATATATGGAGGGCTATTTCTTTTCACCCTTTCTCATTATATATCTTTTTCATTCTTCAACCCCTTCAGTGCTTACCGAAACTTCATTACTAGAACCTTGTTGGGTTTGTTCCAGTCCTAGCTCCATCTCAGTCAGCACTCTTCCCTTATCTCACTTTTCTCCTTTTTAATCACTCCTAAGGACTTTTACTCTAACTAGAGGATTGTCCCTGGGAAGATCCCTCTGGTTCTGGCTGGATCATGGGAACTAATACCTAACCTTATCATCCTTATAACTCCATTGCATAAAGTAAAATGGTCAGTCTTTGGTATCATTCCATAATTGCCATCATGAATCATTCGCTCCCCCATCTATATTTTATAAAAGATTAAGTCCAATTGATTTTCAAAAGTTGTTTTAAACCACCATTTTATATACAAAATATTTTTCTGAAGAATCATAGATGGAAAAATATTTGTTTTGGTAAAAGAAGATTTCTCTTCTTAATCAAGAAGTAATGCACTGAAACGTACATTAGATCGAGGGTGCACAGATGTAACGTAATCCATGCCCGGATGAACTTCATCCGTTGTTAGGAACAACCGTCTTAATGGCGACGTGTTTTCCTCATTTTGAAAACCGGGTTGCTATCTGAAGTAATAGCAAACTATAATTTTTAAGTCCGGGTTACAGTCTGAAATAACTGTAAGCCATTTAGGCATGTTTTGAAAACATTTCGAACTTATGCTCGAACTTCATTTAAAGACCCGTGTCATTATTGAATGACATTTCTAGGACCATAAATGTTATCGATGCCAGAAGACATGCCTTGAAAAACTATTTTTGGTATTTTCTATTTTTCTGATTTTTATGGTTTTTGAACATTTTATATTTTTCTATTTTCTTTTTGGTTTTAAACTATATACAAAATATATTATTCAATTTAAGAAGATGTTGACCTGAATACCAAAAGGATATCGTTCTGCACGTTGTAGAAGTCGGTAGTCAACATTTCTTAAATTTTCACCACCAAAGCTTTCGAGGCTCCTGAATAATCGTCTGAATTTGAACCTTCTCGAAGTGATGCTTTGGTAGCTTCCCCACAAACCGACAATCATCTTCATGAGACCACTTCCCTCAGATAGTTGAAGTGATGCAAAAAGTCTCATTGTGTGAAGCTCGAAAACCCGAAGAAAAACGATAACACCGAAGTACCAAGATAAAACACGAATCATCTCTGCGGTTATCAATCCCGGAATAAATGATTAAGCCCGATCACATGATCTTGTTGTGCGTCCCCGATGTATACATTATTCTGCGGTTTTGAGCAATCGTCTATTCAGGGGAACAAGTTATCAACATCTTCATTTCACCAAACGCTTTCCAGTTAACTTACACATAACAACTAAATCCATATTGTACACATGTACCCAACACAAGAAGAAACGATGACACCAAAGTAACAGGTTGAAGCACTGATCATCTCTGCGGATATCAACTCCGGAATAAGTGTTCAAGACCGATCATGTGAACCTGTTGTGCTTCCCTGATGTACACATATCTCTCCCCATGATGGTTGCGATCTCATCGGAATCAGCATAACAATGTGTACATGAAGCATTAACCAGAAGCACTTTACCATAAATCATATCGGTTCCTATGAAGATGTCAATAAGACATATCATCTCACGCTCTCAATATTCTTCTCACATTTCTTCCCACTGAAAACCGAAGTAATACGTACCACAAGTGGCAAGAGACCACTTCCCCCAAGTAGTAGGAATAATACACGAAAAGAACGAGTTAAAACACTGATCTTCTCTGCGGTTATGACATTTGTCTTCCCGGAATAACTTCAATTAGGAAGAAGTATAAAGCTCATCACGTGTACTCGTTGTGCGTTCTGATGTATGTTTCCTTCCCCCTTGCTGGTTTTGATACCTCAGAATCAGCAACACGTTTTGCGCACACATACTTGAAATCTTGTGAGAAGAACTAAATTGGCTTAAATGTATCTGGTGAGAATCAACTGCTACAGAAACTCTCTATGACTATCATTACCAACCCTTATGTAGGCTATTTGAAGTGACCACTGAAGAAGCAAACCCGATATACTAAGCTTGAAGCTGAAGTAAAATTCCTCATTCTTGTGACTTAAGCTTGCACTAATGTTGGAAGAACGGTGTAGAGAATTTATGCTACAAGCAAATCCCTAAGTACTCAATACTTAATCAAAGTATGATACATTAACACCTCTTGCGATTATCCACAACATCATCTGCGTGTGACACTGAGTACTACAACAAAACTCCTTAAAGTGATAGTTAACCAGGTCTTCGACCATCCACCCTGACTACTGGTAACTAGATAAACCAAGTCTTCAACTTAAATCTTAATCACGAGCAAGTTATCATTGAAAGTCATGCATCCAACCAACCTCGACTTCAAGATAAAATAAGATTGCGCCATTGTGAAAGTCAACTTCAATCTCAAATAAAGGATACCATATAAACTCCGTGATCACTTGACATTCCATGTCCAAATTCTTAGCCGACATTTTCCTTAATGATCTTGTGGTTGATTTACGGAGTGCACATTGGAGGGAACAACAATTTGTGAAGAAAGAGATTCTTCAGATTCTGGTTTTGCGAAAGGATACCAGATAACGGATCATTATTCATGTATGCAACTTCAATATCATGATAGTCATCATCAACACCTTGAGGAATAACTGGAGATTGAGTTTCTTGAGTAGTCTGAGTAATACTTCTAGGTGGTGCATCTTGATCAATGGAGATTGAAGAAGGTGAACCAGTTGAGTCTGCAGGAACCAGAGCGAGAGCTTCAGGAACTAGATGATCAACATTCGTTGAGGCTTGGAAGTATTCATCAAACATAAATCCCAGTCATCCTTAGTAAATGGAACATTAGGTGTTGGAGGAGAGTCGTATGACCATTCTTCACACATCAATCAACATGTAGTATATTCACACTTCTCCCCCTCAAAAATTGCATACGAGGTTTGCCATTTTTGATTGAGTAGCAAGTGAATAAGAATACAATCAATCATGTAGTTTATTCACACTTCTCCCCCTCAAAAATTGCATACGAAGTTTGCCATTTTTGATTGTGTATGTGAATAAGAATACAATCAATCATGTAGTTTATTCACCTTTCTCCCCCTCAAAAATTGCAAACGAGGTTGCCATTTTTGATTGAATAAGTGAACGAGAATTTGATCAAAGATTGATGACTGAATGAACATGTAGAGAGCATGAAGCATGTTGTTGAGAATGATCAGGAATAAGAAGATTTCTCTTCTTCCGAAGATAAAGCGCACTGAATCGTATACCTTTCTTTTCTTTGATGAACGGGGCCTGAAGTGTTGTCAGCAGACGCCATGATGATGACATTAACGACCGAGGCTTGAACTGATGTGTTCAAACGTCATAGCCATTGAAGAACGAGGCCTAAACTGAAGTGAACAGACGTCATAATGATGAAGAGCGAGGCTTGAACCGTTGTGTTCAAACGTCATAGTCTTTGAAGAACGAGGCCTGAACTGATGTGAAAAGACGTCATTTGCATGCATACATCAACATCGACTTTCCAGATCACCTGAAGCAGGAGATATGCTTGCTTTAGGCCTCCAGACTTTGAGTCTTCTCATGTATTGAATGATCGATGAACCTGCAACTGAGTAAGGACTACCTGCACTAACATTACAAACTTGATTGCATATATATGGGTTAGTGACATTAGTATCCAAAACCTTGGGGGTTTCACGGTCAACCATGGCATTTCCATCGGTAAGCAGCTTTCCGGTAGGTATCCACTTAAGTCCAACATGGCAAGGTCTAGGATTGTTAAGTTGCTTATGCATAGTGGAAGACTTATTGTTATTCATAGTCTCAAAAGATTTAGCACTTGGTATCCACCTAGGAGAAGTTTTAGGTTTGTCTTGCTTCTTATGCATTGAAGATGACTTACTATAAATCCTAGACATAACAGGTTGTACCTTAGCAGTGTTCCTGAATAAACTAGGAGACATCCTACAAGGTTTTGAGCCTAAGATACCATCCTTTTGAAGTAGTGCCATTTTTCTAGCCTTTTCTAGATCATAGTTCTTGTACAAGTCATTGATATCATAAGAGTTTTGAATCTTAATGTTTGGTTTCGACTCTGTTCTTAAACTAATCCTAGAGGANTAAACTAGGAGACATCCTACAAGGTTTTGAGCCTAAGATACCATCCTTTTGAAGTAGTGCCATTTTTCTAGCCTTTTCTAGATCATAGTTCTTGTACAAGTCATTGATATCATAAGAGTTTTGAATCTTAATGTTTGGTTTCGACTCTGTTCTTAAACTAATCCTAGAGGAACTGGGAGCTGGAGTAGCTACTTGTCGAGGTTTAACCGAACTAGAAGCAGTTATCTTGGGCAAATAATGTGGAGTGACTGGTTTTGACAAAACTTGTTCTGCATCAACTTGGGAGGCAAACCGTGTTTTTGAAAGTTTTGGTCGTTCAGATCTAAACGCAGTCGGTTGTCTAACAACTGATTGGTTTCTATTCGATTGAGAAACTGGTTTCCCCAATATTGATGGTTTTGCAAACTTAGTGTTCACACTATACCCTGTTGCTTTTCTTAGCTCGTTCTTTAATGTTGTAATAGTGAAACCCTTTTCCTGAATTTGAGTTTTGAATTCATCATTTTTAGCCATCAAAGAGGTTGTTTGTTCTATCGTCTTAGTTCTCATTTCTTTGATTGACTCATTAAGATTTTTACAATGCTTTTTCAAAGACTCATTTTCCTTAAGTAATTCAGCCACATTAAGTTCCAATTCAGTGTTTCCAGTTGCAATGGCATTACATTCAGGTTTAGCATTGACTTCCTTTCTATTAACATACATCTCAGCAATCCGGTTTTACAAGTTGTTGATCGCGGAGTTTTTGGCTCCTAGCTGAGCTGTCAAATCATTTATCAAAAAGAATTCACGGAAATCAGGTTCAGATTTTTACATGGTTGGTTAGCTTGAAAACTTTCTTCCTTTTGTGGCATTGCGATTTCAAGAGAAATACAATGTTTTTCAAGTTGTAGAAATCTATTTGAAAGTTCATTAAACACTTCTTTATCAACCATATCATTTGATTTGAAAGGCTCAGCAAAAAAAGAACTTGACTCAACACTTAGTTCAGCATACTGATCACATTCTCCCCCTTTATGACTCATATTTGTTGAATTAGAAATGGTATTGCTATCAGTCTTTTCCAATAAATTTGTGTCATAAGTGAGCTTAATTTGATCAGTATGTTGCCGTTCATTAGAAAGCACATTATGTAGATCAGTTAAGGGTACCTTGGCACATGACACATGTTCTTTTACCGGTCTGAAATCAGCATTCATATCATGTGTAACGACAGTTACTGAACTGCTGGTAGTGTCAGGCTTATCGGTCTCTGATCCTTTACATTCAGTGTCAACTGACCCAACATCCGATGCTTTACCCGAATCAACATTCCCATCACATGATTTCACTCGAGATGCCTTTATCTTGTCATCATTTGTAAGTTTGTGCTGTGCTCTTTCCTCAATAAACCACTTCACATTAACCATGAGTTGGATGAGTGTATCTCTGAACTTGTCAACCCCAATTCCCGTGTGATCAGCAAAACACTTTTTCGTCATCTGACTGTAGTAGTCAAAATCCACAGTGAATTTCGAATCGATGAACACTTGAAGATGTTCGTTGATAACACAAAGGGCAGCCATGGATCCAATTTTGGAAAATTCACATTGGTCAAGTTGTTTTTGTAGATGATTTATGTTGGGACATAAAGTCAAAGTACTGCTGCTCACCAAAGTACTGCTCTAATATAAAGGTCAAAGTACTGCTCAAAGAATAAAGTCAAAGAACTGCTCGTCAAAGTGCTGCTGAAGTAAAAGGACTGGCATGCAAATCATGCAAATTGTTTAAGGATTATTATGTAAAATCTAGAATGTTCTAAGTTAGATTTAGATTACTTGTCATTTAAGTATTGTAAACCGACTAGGATTTTCTTGAGCCTATAAAAGGATCCCTAGGTTGGCATTAGAGATATACGATTTTAGAGATACATGCAAAGTTTGATATTAGAGATATTAGGGTTGTTGGTGAATCTGTGTACATAAGCAGGTTCAAAGGTTTAATATAATCAAAGTTCTTTGTTAATTTTTCTTAGCTTTGTTAAAGTAGATTCCGCATACTTAACAGAGTTATTTAGTGTTTCATTGTTAGTAGTTAAGGATTTATCCAAGATTACTAAACCCTTACAAGCTACATAGTAAGCTTGGTCAGAGTATATCGATCCAACAAGTGGTATCAGAGCTTGTGTGGAAACTCTGATTAAGAAGAAATCCTTGAAAATCGATTTAACAAACCCTAAAGATGACGACTGAAGCTGCACCAATCCCATCCATCACCTCACTCAGAATTCCTATCATCAAGAAGGGAGAATATGATCTCTGGAGCATGAAGATAAGGCAGTACATTGCTATTACAGACCATGCTCTATGGGATGTAATTGTTAATGGTAATATGGTCACTGAAGAACCTGAAACAGTACCAGGACAACCTAAACCACCTTAACCACAAGTGCCAGCAGCTACAAAAAGAAATCAAGATAAGGCTCTCAACATACTGCTGTCTGCTATTCCTGATGGTCACCTACTCAAGTTTCATGATGCTAAGGATGCAAAACAATTATGGGCTGCTATCAAGACAAGGTTTGGAGGTAATGATGCTTCCAAGAAGATGCATAAAAACTTATTGAAGCAACAATTTGAAACATTCACTGTTGGTGAAAGAGAAGGTCTTGATGCTTCCTATGATAGATTTCAAAATCTTCTTAGTATGCTAGAGTTATATGGAGCAGAGGTAACTGTTGAAGATGCAAACCTGAAGTTCTTAAGGAGTTTGCCATCTGTATGACATGTGGTTGCTACTATGATCAGAGGACAACCTGGTTTGGATTGTATGGACTTTGATGATCTCTATAACAACTTAAAGGTGTATGAGCATGAGATAAATGGTCAAATAAGTTCAAAAGCACACAACATTGCTTTTGTGTCTTCTGAAAACAGAAGCAGTACTTCCACTAAAAGTAATGCTTATGCTGTTCAAAGTACTGTTGGTGAAAAACAGCATGTTTGCGCAACCATGACCACTACCACTTCTTCACCTTCAAACATCATGAATTCTGATGATGTTGTATGTTCCTTCTTTGCTCAACAAGCCACTTTACCTGTTACTTTTGAAGAAGATTTGTTGCAAATTGAAGAAGATGATCTAGAAGAGATTGACATAAGATGGCAAGTTGCCATGATAACTGCAAGGATCAAGAAGTTCATGAAGAAAACAGGAAGAGGTATTGACTTCAAAGCCAAACAGGGTATAGCATTTGATAAGTCTAAGATTGAATGCTTTAATTGTCAAAGGCCTGGACACTTTGCAAGGGAATGCAAGTTTGCTAAATATCAAGCAAATAGGATGATTGACAAACCCAAGGTTGAAATCAGGGAGGTTCCTATTACTGAAACTAAACCAAAAGCATTGGTAGCTCAAGAAAATCTATCAGAGGTTGACTGGAGTGCTGAATTTGATGATGAACCAGTAACCTACTGTACTGTTGCATTGGAAGACTGGAGCCTAGCCTTTGATGAAGAACCAGGATTTGCTGCTTTGGAAATATGAGATGGTCTTGGAAGCCTTGATGGTCTTGGAAGCTTTAATTGGAGCATGGAAAGTGAAGATGAACCTGCTCTGCTTGCTATGGTAGCTACTTCACCAAGTTCACCCACTACTCCTGAGGTATGTTCTAAGTGTAATACTCTTTATCAAAAGGTACTTAATGATTTTGTGACTAAAAGAGATAATTTCAGAAGCGCTAGGGGTGAGGTAGCTGGCTATCAATTGACTTTAGAGTCAATGGAAGCCAAAATAATCACTCATGAAAATAATGAACTGGCTTGGGCAGAAAAATATCAGCAACAAGACTATCAATTTAAATTGAGTGAATGGAAGTTAGGATGTAAGGTGTCTGAGCTAGAAAAGGTGACTAAAGAAAGAGATGAGTTGTTAGAAAAGTTTGCTAGTTGGAAAGAATCTGGTCTGTCACATGTTAGTTTTGTTGAAAAACAAAGAAGATCACATANAGCATGGAAAGTGAAGATGAACCTGCTCTGCTTGCTATGGTAGCTACTTCACCAAGTTCACCCACTACTCCTGAGGTATGTTCTAAGTGTAATACTCTTTATCAAAAGGTACTTAATGATTTTGTGACTAAAAGAGATAATTTCAGAAGCGCTAGGGGTGAGGTAGCTGGCTATCAATTGACTTTAGAGTCAATGGAAGCCAAAATAATCACTCATGAAAATAATGAACTGGCTTGGGCAGAAAAATATCAGCAACAAGACTATCAATTAAAATTGAGTGAATGGAAGTTAGGATGTAAGGTCTCTGAGTTAGAAAAGGTGACTAAAGAAAGAGATGAGTTGTTAGAAAATTTTGCTAGTTGGAAAGAATCTGGTCTGTCACATGTTAGTTTTGTTGAAAAACAAAGAAGATCACATATTAAAACTGGACTAGGTTTTGGTATGGAATACAATAGTTCAGAAGAGAACTCACCTAGTGATAAGGAACAAGATAGTTCAGAAGAGATCTCAACTAGTGAATGTGAAACTTGCTCAGAAGAAAACACATCTAGTAATGAGGAACCCTCTAGTCCAACACCTACTGAGTATAAGAAAGAAGAGGGGTATCATGTAGTTCCTCATGCCACTGGAAGTTTTCAGCCACCTAGGACAGATGTCTCTTGTTTTGGAGTAGACAATTTAGAGTTTAGGAAAAAGCTTAAAAGTCAATCTAATTCAAGTCCATCTGAAGAAAAAGTTGAAAATCCTATGGATGATAACAATAAAAGGAATGTTAGGGATTCAGTATGTGGAAACAATGATAAAAGGTTTCATAAAGTCTTTTCAAAACAAGCAATACATTCAAACTTTTCTCAAACTACTGCTAGTCATTCAGCAGTACCTTCAAGAAACTCTTTTCAAAATACTGCTAACTTTAGAAAACCTTTTAATCATTCATCTAGAAGTCATGATAGTTTTGGCCATAGAACTTAAAGTAGAGGATTTGGGATGATGAATCAAAAATTATGTTTTGTTTGTTATAGTCCTACTCACTTGATTAAAGATTGTAACTTTCACTTAGAATATTTAAGTCAATATCCAAAGACCAAATCTGCTAACCATAGGCCAAAAGAGACTAAACCAGTTTGGAACTATTCAAGTAGGGTCAACCATAGTAAATTCACAAAAGACTATAGGTACCCTCACCAGAAAAGACCTTTCTCCAAACCACCAGTACCTCAAAGCAACACTTTTCAAAGTACTGGCAAGCCCAAAACAGTACCTTCACAAAGTACTATTAAGAAGTTTTCACCCAATCAAGGTACTGCTAATGTAAGACCAAGGAGATCCAGTTACACTCAATCTAGCAGGCCTTACACCTCAAATAGAGTACCTAAACCAAAGAGCTCAAAACAAAGTGTTAAAACCATGTGGGTCAAGAAAGAAAGTGATGCTGGGGGAAAACAGTACTTTCAGAATGTGTGGGTGAAAAGGAAAATTTTGTTGTAAAAGAAAGTTATGTTGAAAACATAGAACAAGTTTTGGAACAAAAGAAAGTAATTGATCATGTTTTCAAAAATAGTGGAGATTACATACTCAAAGAATTTAAGTATGTCTCTCCACAAGGGGAACAAGTCAGTAATGGCTTGGGTTCCTAAAAGAAACTAACTTTCTCATTCTTGTGCAGGGCAACCAAGAAGAGGAGCTTAAAGATCATTTAATTGTTGATAGTGGTTGCTCTGGAAGCATGACAGGAGACAAGGAGCTACCGTCGGATTTTAAGACATATTATGGAGGAAAAGTTGCTTTTGGAGATGATCCTGAAGGAGGAAGAATTACTGGCAAAGGAACTATCAAGACAGGATGTATTGATTTAGAGAATGTTCGTTATGTGAAGGAGCTTAAGTTCAATCTTTTGTCAGTATCTCAGATTTGTGACAAGAAGCACCCTGTGTTATTCACTGACACAAAATGTCTCATTCTCTCTCCTGAGTTTAAGTTTGTAGATGATCACTTGGTAACACGGAGAGCACCAAGAACCAATGATGTGTATAGTATTGATTTGAAGAATATCAACTCTACTGAAAGAGCAACATGTTTAGTAGCAAAGGCAACACTTGAAGAAGCACATCTATGGCATAGAAGATTAGGTCATGTGAATTTCAAGAATATCAACAAGCTAATTAAAGGCAATCTAGTTAGAGGTTTACCTTCTAAAAATTTCAAGACTGATAATTCATGTTTGGCTTGCAAGAAGGGTAAACAACATAAAGCTTCATGCAAAAAGCTTGAGGAAAGAACTGTCAGAGAGCCTTTGGAGTTGTTGCACATAGATCTATTTGGACTTGTTTCTGTTTCAAGCTTAAACAAGAAGAAATACTGCTTAGTTGTAACAGATGATTGCAGTAGATTTAGCTGGGTCTTTTTCTTGGGCTTTAAAGATGATACTTTTAATGCTATTCATGATCTTATTATAGCCCTTGAAAATCAATTGAGACTCAAAGTTAGAGGTACTAGATGTGATAATGGGACTGAATTAAAAAACAAGTTAATGGATGAATTTTGTGCTAAGAAAGGGATTAAGAGGGAGTTTAGTATTGCTAGAACTCCACAGCAGAATGGTGTTGCAGAAAGGAAGAATAGAACACTTATATAAGCAGCAAGAACAATGCTTGCAGATTCTTTATTACCTATTCAATTTTGGGCTGAAGCTGTAAGTGCTGCTTGCTATATGTTGAATAGAGTAACAGTGACTAAACCTCAGAGGAAGACACCTTATGAGTTGCTTATGGGTAAGAAACCTAATATTTGTTTTCTAAAACCTTTTGGATGCTCTCTGACTATTCTCAATACTATTGATTCTCTGGGAAAATTTGATGGTAAGTCAGAAGAAGGATACTTATTGGGTTACTGTACCAACAGCAAAGGTTTTAGAGTGTACAACAGGGTTACCAAAAAGGTTCAAGAATGTCTTCATGTTGATTTTCTGGAAGATCAACAAAATCAAAAAGGAAAAGGTCCTGATTGGTATTTTGATCTTGATAGTTTGACTCCTTCTATGAAATATGTGCCTGTCAGAGAAGAAAATCAAGTAGTTCACAAGGAAGAAGATTCACAATATATTATTCATGGAGTCAATGTTAGATCAGAAGATGTTACTGATGAAGAGCCCATAACCACTGAGAAGAAGCAAAGTACTGTTGAACCAACTTCTATACTCTCTAATGAAGATCAAGCAATTCAAGATGAACTCAATAGGATGCTCTTTCAAGAAACACTAGCTAAATCCTATGAAGATGATCAAAGGAGAGCCTATGAAGCTGTAAAGAAAAAGGGTAAGTTCAAAGAAAATATTCACAATACTTTGGATGACAGTACTTTGGATCACAGTACTTTGGATCAAAGTACTGCTGAACCAATTTTGAGATCTACTAAGGATTTAAATGATCCTAACTTGCCTGACTTGGTAGACACTGATGATGAGTTAGAAGATGAAGGTATTTTCTCAAATTCCCATGATGATCCTGACTTCACAAATTTGGGTAATGATCTTGAAGTTCCATCAACTCCTACATCAAGAATTCATAAAAATCATCTAGTGGATCAAATCATTGGACCTTCAACTTCAGGAGTGCTCACAAGAACAAAAGCTAAAGGTTTTTCACAGCAACATAATGCTTTACTTAGCTTTGTTTATAAACAAAATAGGATGAATCATAAGGATCAACAAACATGCCTGTTTGCCTGCTTTATATCTCAAGAAGAACCCAAGAATATAGCTCAAGCTTTAACTAAAGAGAGTTGGGTTGAAGCTATGCAAGAAGAACTTCTACAATTCAAGCTTCAAGAAGTTTGGGTACTATGTGATTTACCAAATGGCAAGAAGGTAACTGGTACAAGATGGGTTTTCAGAGTTAAAAGGGATGAAAGAGGAAATGTTATCAAGAACAAAGCAAGATTGGTTGCACAAGGATACATACAAGAAGAAGGAGTAGACTATAATGAAGTGTTTGCTCCTGTAGCAAGAATTGAAGCTATAAGGTTGTTTCTTGCTTTTGCATCATATATGAGATTTCCAGTTTATCAAATGGATGTCAAGAGTGCCTTCCTTTATGGCAAAATTACAGAGGAAGTCTATGTTAAACAACCTCCTGGTTTTGAGGATCCTGAACATCCAAACAAAGTCTACAAAGTTGTCAAGGCATTGTATGGCCTTCATCAAGCTCCCAGGGCTTGGTATGAAAGACTCTCCACTTTTCTATTGCAACATGGTTACAGGAGAGGTGCAATTGAAAAGACTTTGTTCATCAAAAGAGACAAAAGGATATCATGCTTGTTCAAGTTTATGTGGATGATATTATCTTTGGCGCCACAAAACAGTCTATGGTGAAAGAATTTGAACAGCTCATGCAAAAAGAATTTCAAATGAGTTCAATGGGTGAATTAACTTTCTTTTCGGGGCTTCAAGTTAAACAATCAAGTACTGGAATTTTCATAAGTCAAGATAAGTATGTCACTGACATTCTTAAGAAGTTTAATCTCAGTACTATCAAGCCAGTCACAACACCCATTAAAGCTTCAAACTCATTAGGAAAGGATGAAGATGGAAAACCAGTGGATGTCAAGCTTTACAGATCTATGATTGGTTATCTTATGTACTTAACTGCATCAAGGCCTGATATTATGTTTGCTATCTGTCTCTGTGCAAGATATCAAGTCTCACCCAAGGTCTCTCATATGAATGCAGTACAGAGGATTTTTGGTTATCTCAAGCATCAACCTAAGTTAGGATTGTGGTATCCTAAGGAATCACCTTTTCACTTGGAAGCTTTTTCAGATAGTGATTATGCAGGGGATAATTATGATAGAAGATCAACCACTGGTGGCTGCCAATATCTTGGAAGAAGATTAGTTTCATGGCAGTGTAAGAAGCAAACAATTGCAGCAACATCATCTACTGAAGCAGAATATGTTTCAGCTGCAAGTTGTTGTGGACAAGTATTGTGGATGCAAAATCAACTCTTGGACTATGGATTCAATTTCAAGAATACTCCTATCAATATTGATAATGAGAGTACTATTTTTATTATGAAGAATCCAGTTTACCATTCCAAGACCAAGCACATTCAGATTAGGCATCACTTTATTTGAGATTGTTATGAGCATAGACTCATTAATGTTGTCAAAGTGCACACAGATGATAATGTAGCAGATTTACTCACAAAAGGCTTTGATGTTTCAAGATTCAAGCATTTGGTGGTAAGTATTGGTATGATAAATAATTAAGCTACTTTTGAGGGGAGGCATTAGTAGTTAGTCATTATTTGAGGGGAGGCTACATATATCTTTCAAAGAAATTTTATTCATTATTATTCAAAGTTGATTACATTCATTATTCAAGAGTTACAGACACAATCCAGACAGAGATACATCATCAAAACAACCTACATCAACCCTACCCAACCTACGTCATACATAACCTACTCCATAGGCCTTTTTCCTTTTCCCTGATAGTTGTGCTTTGCCTTTTGAGCACTCTTTCTCTTGTCATCAAAAGATGATTGCTTCCTTGGGCAAGCCAGGAAAAGCACTTGCTTTGGAGGTCTCTCTGGTCTTGCAGGCTTCTTTTGGGCAGACCACTTCATGTTCTTTAAGGCAGACTCTAGAGCTTGTGTCAAGGCTTGTGGCAATTCACTGGATAATGATGAAGCTGGAGCAGAAGTTGAAACCTTTTTGATTGGTTTTCGGTTGTTTGAGCTTGATGCAATAGGAGGAAAATAACCACTCCATCCTGGATTAGAGTCTGAATCAGAATCGGAGAAGTAATTGATCTCTGAATCAGTGGAGTCATCGGATGAGATGTACATCAATGGGAAGTTGCTCATGATGATGTTAGGGTTTTTGTGATACTAAGTTTTGATGAAGAAAAGTGTTAATGGAAGTTCTTTTTATAGGCAAGTAAGTCTCATGGGTTATTAATGTTTCAATTCTACTTGCCTTGGTAGCTTTGGGGAGTAAATATGGAAAGTATTAATTGTCTCGGGTTGACTTTCAGAAGATATTTTGGTCAAACAGTCAACATTAATAGATATTTTGATGGACCAGTACTTTGCCAAAGTACTGCTGAAAGTACTGCTCCCTGCTATATGAAAAGTACTGCTCTAAAGGGTACTGCTGATGTGGAAAAGTACTGTTCTAACGGTCAAAAATAAGGGGTAATGGTAGAAAGTTTGTTATGGAAGAGATATATCTCAAAATAACAGTATACGCATTAAATGGGTTTTTATTTTTTATATCTTATCCATATTTAACTAACCCTGCCACCTTTTTACTCTCACTTTTCCACTTCACATTCATCTTTACGCCGTCACTTCCATTAACCCTCTACAAGCATTCATACAAATTCATAAATGGCTCATTCCACTTGCAGTAAACATAATATGATTGCTAATTTGGATAAGACCGAATTGAATCTTGATTTTCATGTTGTGATTGATTTTCTAACTGGGTCTTCAATCAGTTACTCTTTATTGGTCAATCCGGATATCATTGGGCTATGGATTCAAGAATTTTGGGCTACTGCTGCATCGGGTTGGGAAGAACCATATCTCTCTTTCATTACGGCTAAAGTTGCTGGGCGTAATATTAGGATCACAGAAGCTAGTATTCGCACAGATCTTATGTTTCTTGATGAAGAAGGTAGTGTGAGGTTTGACAAACAAGTACTTTGGGACACACTTAGAGATATTGGGTATGAGGGTTCACTTACTATGCTTACATTTGAGAAACCCTTATTTAGTCCACACCGGAAGTACCTGATTCATGTTCTACTTCATTGCCTCAGTAAAAAAAGTACTGCTTGGAATGAATTTAGTCAAACCATAGCATCTGCCTTAGTGGGATTAGCTACCAATCAGCCATTCAACTTCTCGTTCATGATTCTTGATGGTATGCACAAACACATCAAGAATGGTTCACCATTTTTGATGTATCCCAGGTTCATTCAACTCTTTTTGAACAAACAGCTTGCAGGTGTTCCCAAACCTCAAGACTTCTTGCCAGCCATTGCTCTTCCTAACAAGGTGTTCACTTTTATGGCTACCAAGAGTGCTAAGTTCTCTGGAAGGAATACACCTCTCACTGCACATATTNTGGTATGCACAAACACATCAAGAATGGTTCACCATTTTTGATGTATCCCAGGTTCATTCAACTCTTTTTGAACAAACAGCTTGCAGGTGTTCCCAAACCTCAAGACTTCTTGCCAGCCATTGCTCTTCCTAACAAGGTGTTCACTTTTATGGCTACCAAGAGTGCTAAGTTCTCTGGAAGGAATACACCTCTCACTGCACATATTCTGGAAATGGCACAAACTGTTGGAGATGCTGCTCAAGAGGAATCAGACCATGCTTCAGAGCATTCAGACTCTGCTCCCACTCCATCCCAAGCTCAAGAAGTTTCACAACATTCTGAGCAGTCACACTCAATGGGAGGAGATGCTTTTCAACATACTATTTCCAAAGAAAAGACTGCTTCTCTACAAGGTACTGCTAGTCCTGTTTCAGATAATGCTGAGAATCAACCACTCACTCCCAATGATTATACTTCCACAGATGGTTCTCAAACATCTGGAGGAGATGAGGGGGTGATGGTTGATGAGGAGGCACCTGCTCAAGAAGGAGTTCTGGATAATTATGCTTTGACAAGGGAGCTAAGAAGACTGAAGAGAGCTTATGATGATCAAGCTGTACTACTTTTGATGTTGGGCAACAAGTTCAAAAGATTGAAGAGGTTTGTTTGGCCACTTGTTAAACACCACAGGCTATGGGTCAAGTCACAACAGAAAAGTGGTCACAAACCTAAATCCAAGAAAAGAAAGCTCAAGAAACATTCTTCATTCCAATTGGGGAGGAATTTGCAGAATGAGAATGTGAATGAAGATGCTGGTTTTAATAAGAATGAAGATGCTGATTTTAATGATAATATTCAAATAACATTACTTGAAGAAATAACACCACTTGAAGAAAACATTCCTCATCAAGATACTGCTGAGATAAAGATTGATGAGACTAAGAAAATTGATCTTCAAGATGCTGATATTCAAATCAGAAGTAGTGATAAAGAGGAATTGGATATGGAAGATACTGGTGTTGAAAATGCTCAAGGTACTGCTCATCAAGATACTGCTTATCAAGGTACTGAGAGACAATTTTTAATCACACCANTAATATTCAAATAACATTACTTGAAGAAATAACACCACTTGAAGAAAACATTCCTCATCAAGATACTGCTGAGATAAAGATTGATGAGACTAAGAAAATTGATCTTCAAGATGCTGATATTCAAATCAGAAGTAGTGATAAAGAGGAATTGGATATGGAAGATACTGGTGTTGAAAATGCTCAAGGTACTGCTCATCAAGATACTGCTTATCAAGGTACTGAGAGACAATTTTTAATCACACCAAGGACTTTGGATTTTGAAGAAGATGTGGGTCCATCCAATCCAGTTCAGGAAGAAGAGGTTAGAAAATCTACCAATAGTGATGATGAGACTATTGCTGAGATTATGATGAGTATATCCAGACCTATAGGTATTGTTATTCCTGGAGTTGAACATACTCAAGATGTACAACCTTCTTCTCAACCTACTCAAGAGCTAGATCCTAAGGATAAAGGGAAAGGAAATTTGGTAGAGTCAGAGAAAACGAAGAAGAAGAAGGAGTTTACTTTAGCACAGATAAGGGCTTTTCAAGAAGCTCAAGGTGAAGAAGCTGCCAGAAAGTTACAATCTGAATTAGATGTTGAAGTTGAAATTCCAATCAAGCCAATTGTTCAACCAAGAAGACCAATGACAAAAACTCAAGAAAGAAATTTTTACATGAGTTATTTGAAAAGTCGTGGATACAAAGGTTTGCAGAGGTTAAAGTATCAAGATATGAAAGATCTATATAATGCTGTCAGAGAAGCTTATATAAGGCAAGTTGATGGTATTGTTGGTTTTGATACTGAGGAAGGAAAACAGGTGATGGATAAAGTTAAAACAAGAAGCTAAAAGAGAAAAGGAACAACAACTTAAGAACTGTCATCAAAGAAGCTCAAGACCACAATTGAATTAAGAACTGATACAGTGGATGAGCTGAGGAATTATCTAAGGGTCGTTGATTTTGATTATCCCAAGGCAAAAGAAGCTGCTGAGACAAAATCTAAGATATCTGCATTGGAGGTTGTAGAATCAAAGGAAGATGGAGATTATTTTGTTTTCCACAGAGAAGATGAAAGCTTTAGAGCATTTAATTTGCTGTGGGACATATTGTATCTTATAGATAGAGAAGATTTACTCCATTTATACCAGCAGATACAAGCTTATTTTGAACATATTCCACTGAAAGGAATAGGGTTAGTCTTGCTGGGTGATCTTACAACTCTTTGGGATACTGAAGCAACAAGTACATATGATATTTGGAATAATCAAGAAGATTGGGAGATTCAAAGTTGGAGATACTTTGATTCAGCAGGAGTACATGTGTTAGAGCTAGAAGATGGAACCATGATTCACATGCTAGCAGAAAGGAGATATCCTCTTACAAGAGATCTTATGATAAGAATGCTAGAACATGGTATGGAGGTAGAACAAGAGAATGATACAGCTCTAATGGTGATTGAATTGTTCATTAAGTGGACAATTTCAGCAGAGGATGATGCATGATTACTGGTATGGTTTTAATTGTTTAAATCTTTTTGAATAAAAAGTACTTTTCTCAAAGTACTGCTTGACAAACAGTACTTTAATAAAGTATTGATTGCAGCATTAAACCAGTAAAGTCTTTTAAAATAGCAATTGTTGTGATGTGCAAAATACTTTTTGAAGCACAAAAGTTTACAGCAACAAATTATTTTGAACTCATGGTGTTAGTACTTGTACTACACAACAGATGGTATTCAACTCACCATGTTTTATAAACAAGAAAGAGTTTGACTCATCATGAGGGTACGGCTCTGATGTGATTATCAAATCCGTTTTTAGTTGACAATTTACTAAAAATTGTATGGTTTTCAACTCACCATATCTATAATAGTAAAGAGTTGGCTAGCCCACAAGAAAATGGCTTGTGGTAAAGGCTGTGGAAAAATCATTTGTATGGTAATTAGTTCACCATGGTTGTGATTGTATTAAAAGAACTAACTAGTCCAAAAGCAAACGGCTCTTGGTAAAGACTAAACAAATCCGTTGATAGCTGATAATTTGCTAAAAATCATATGGTTATCAATGTACCATGGTTTTCTTAACCTAAACATTGGCTACTCCAGAGTTAATGGCTTTGGTAAATAGACATCAAAATCCATTAAATTTCAATGATTGACCTCTTACAGGAGTTTACACACCTGAATGTGATGAGAATAGACAGAAACTTTATAATATGATGTACATTTTGCCATATGTTGCTGAGTAGCTATAAAGAAAAAGGTAGCTGATAAAGGTTGCTGATAAAGATTGATTGCTATTGCTGACAAAGTTCACTTTGATGATGACAAAACAAACATAGTAAGTACAAGACAGAAGATAAAGTTACAATCTTTCCTTGAAGACAAAGATGCTTAAGTTATATAGCATGATTTAAGGAGTGCTGGGTTCCTACATGTTATTAGGCGAAGACAAACGAACTTGAAATCAAGCAAGTAGAATTCAATTTAGGGGAGGATTGTTGGGACATAAAGTCAAAGTACTGCTGCTCACCAAAGTACTGCTCTAATATAAAGGTCAAAGTACTGCTCAAAGAATAAAGTCAAAGAACTGCTCGTCAAAGTGCTGCTGAAGTAAAAGGACTGGCATGCAAATCATGCAAATTGGTTAAGGATTATTATGTAAATTCTAGAATGTTCTAAGTTAGATTTAGATTACTTGTCGTTCAAGTATTGTAAACCGACTAGGATTTCCTTGTGCCTATAAAAGGATCCCTGTCACAATTCTCAATTTCAGGTCACTTTCCCAAGTCTCGACATTTTCCTATTCATTGAATTTCAATTCAACATTTCACGTAAACAGGGTTTACGGATATTCATTTGACGAAACCGGGTAGGTTAATTCACATTGTCATTCATCGTACATTTCATAGACTAGGGTTAGTCTACATTGCATCATGACATCATTTGCATTCTATTCCACTCGTAGATATATATTTTCAAGTTACACTTATTTATTTATTTGTATATAAATAATAAGACAAGTTATTAGTTTTAACCTAATGTACCAAAAAAATTCCACTAGGGCACTAATATATTTTTATATTAGTTATTTTTCCACTAAGGTTATAAAACTATATATTATTTATTTTTGGTGGATAACCAAATAATAAACCTTTACTTGAACTTATATACACAATAAATTGTATTAACAAAGAGATACCTATCAAAATACCTAATGTTTATGAAAATTATATTTTTATAATTTTTACAACTTTATTATATCCCGTATTGTCCCGTTATATTTTCTTTTTAATTAACCCGGTACCCGATAACGTTAAAAATACCAAACTATGCACTAAACGGTACCCCGTAAAACAAATAATGTACAAAAATCTACACAATATCCCCACCTCTTTGAGGTGGCTGGTTTTGGGGTGTCATAAGACACATGTTGTGTCCAAAATTAACATACAAAAAATACATATCACCTAATCTTCACATACATGCAATCTTATATCAAATTTAGAGAGAAGAAAAACATTTTCTCTCCTCTCTTCTCTTTGTGAATCAGCCAAGACCAAGAAAGACCAAGTATTTTTCAAGAACAACATTATTTACAAGTATTAGATCACATCCATTACAAGGTTTTGTAATATAAACCTATGGATTGTTAGGTTTTTCTACCCAAAAAGTTATAAGGTTTTCAAGTAAGTGAACCACTAATTTTTCTATAAATTCTACCATGAATTCCTTGCAAGGTTTATGTACTTTTGTCATTTTTGAACTTGCATATTGAAGTCTATACCACAAAAACCTAAATTTCTATCATTTTATGTGTAAAATGAATTCCTTATGAAACCTTGGTGAAATGATTGAAATGGTGATGTTAGGGAACCCATGACACCCTAAGAAGGTGTATGGTAGATTAAGGGATGAGTTGATGTTGTTAGTAGTGGTTTTGGACATGTACAAACTAAGTTATATCATTTTTGGAAACATATGTTAACCTTCTGTCCCTATTTTAAATATTGGGTAAGCTCAGTGAGTTTTGGTTAATTTTGGACCCAAAAACTAGAAAATACATTCTTAGATGAAACTATGGCCTTTTGAACCGCTAAAAACGGACCTATAACGAAGAAATTATGCCAAAAACAAGTTGCTACTAGACTTGAACATTTTCCGGAAAATTCATTGCTGATGTACGAATTAACTTGGTCAAAAACGAGCCTTAGACCTTTCCAAAACTTGCCAAACTATTGAAAATATGTTAGTATATATTTTTACCTTTCCGGGGATATAAAGAACTTGAAAATCGGCCTTATAACGAATTAGTTATGATTTTTCGAAAGTTATTATTTTCACTAATAAACCACCAGCACTTACCCAGAAATTTTCTAAGTATACCTAGAAACACCCATGTTGAGAGCCATTTTCCCGTCAATTGACTCAGTTTTGGAGTTTTGGACCACAAGGAACAAAAGTTAGAGCACCTGGCCTAGTTTTCAAATCAAAAAGCCGTTCGTCATTTGGACTTAAGATGAGTAATCTACAGCCATCCAAATATTCATAAAAACTGCCCAGAAATGGCAGCTTTAGCCTAAAATACCATACTTCTCGACCATTTAGCATAAAATCTAGACACTTTGAGCAAAACTTCACTCCTGAACATTTTGAGGCTTGGTGCTAGGCTTTCCAGAAATACCAATTTTATTTCCTAACTCTCAATATTCACTGATTTACAACTAGTTTTCCGAAGCCATTTTTAACCGTATTTCAAAAATTACTAAGTGTTATACTTTACGTCTAAAACCTATATTTCACTATTATTCACTATATAACTATTGTATAACATTATTAGACTATATGAACATGTAATATACATTATGAACTTATACGAAGATGTAAATTATATTTTCGGCAACAATACATATTTTGAATACAAAACGAGTGGTATAGATTATAAGTGCAAGTGCATACATGAATCGATTTCATAATCCGAATTAGATTACATGCATTCATTTTAGATTGCGGCTAGAAGTTGCACCTCATCACTTCACTTCATACATTACCGATTGTACCATAACTTGAGGTGAGTTTTCATAGCCCCGTTTACATTTTTATTGTTTTCAAATCCCATGGGGGAGAATACATTGCACCATTTTTCATACGAGCCTAAGTATCAAATCCATATACATTACTTAAGTTACCACATTGCCATGTTTTAAGTCCCCTATTATCATGAACCGTTAATTGTATTTAAGCGACAGTGAGTGGATAGATCTATTGAGGGTGACGCCTCCATCCGTGTTGGGGTTACCAACAGTCAAACGGATGCATTTCATTTGATCATTGTTAGAGTGT
>LBNU01028084.1:0-24821 GCA_014162995.1 Artemisia annua | reverse complement strand
CAGAACTCGTTCCAAAGAGACACCTCTGCCGTCCGTATTCAATTCCGAGATTGTCAGCCACCCACGAAAATTTAACAAAGCTGCTCATGGAAAGGTGACGAAATGTGAATAAAGCACACTGAGAATGGAACAAGAAAATGAGTGCATTAAGCGACAACAAGTCTGAGTCTTCCAAGTAACAAAAGAGTTCGGCTAAGTTTGGAGATACTCCTATTACACACCCTTAAAGTTTGATTGTGGTATGTGATGACACATGAATCCTTTTTACGAATATATGAATGAAACTCTTTGGAACATCACACATGAACACAGACCCTGTATCTGTGCAGAGCTCAAATATTATCAGTATTCGCAGATTACTACCTCCACAGTTGGGGGATGTGGGCAAGGGGGGCGAAGATTCTGTCTTGCCATCCTTCAATTCAGCCAGTAGAGGAGGGGTATCGGACTGTGATGTTAACAGTCGGGGCAGAAAAGATAATTTTTTTAAACGTGTGAAAAACCCTCGCGTTTGGCCTGGTTGATCCATGGATACCTTTTCCTCCATTTCCGTTTAGTACCTTTCACCACTTGTTAGTAAAAATTTCTACCTCAATCCTGAAATTAAGCATAGAAGAAAACTCAATGAGCAAGTTTACAAAGGTGCCATGTCATACTACAGTACTAAGTTAACGAAATTTTCATTTTTAGTAATGAAAAGTAAAGAATAAAGAAATATGAGGTAAACATTTTCAGCCCAATTTTGGGACGAAAAATTTTACTTCAAAATCAACCAAATCACCTTTCTCTTAGTCATTTTCCTTTTCTTTTCCTCCTTAAGTGATACTCGAGAAAACAACTTTTTTTGTTTCACTTCCTTTACTTTACTTTCCATCCTTAATTGATACTCGACAACAGAGTGTGAATTAGTCATTACAATCCCAAATACTTCAAAAGAAGCAGTCCCAAACACCCCCTTTATTGACAACCCCGCATCTAATTTTAATCAAACAGATAATAAACTTGTTAAAAAATAGCAAAAGTAACAGTGAAGACATACCTGTGACAGATGGTTTGAATTACCACCGAAATATTATGGAGTTTAAAAAACTGGTTCTCCTTCAATTCGTTTTTAGAGAAAAAAAGAAATGAGATCTACACAGAGATGCGTTGACAACTTGCCACCGATATTTTTAGTTAAGCCAATATTACACGATTGGTCCCTGCGTTAATTTTAGATTTCGTAGTTCATCCCTTTCAGGGAAAAATTATATCACGCCTCCTTAAAGTCACCATTTCATTTTGACGGAGGAACCAATAGACCAACGGTGGCTAAATGACGGGTCGGCTAATAAAATTTTAAATGTAAAACCAAAAAGGTTTTTTATTTAAAATTATATTTATGATTTTTTTTTTTTTTTTTTGAACGGCGGGTTAGTTGTTAGTTGTTGGCTCGAGTTAGTGTCGCATCCTCGGGCAGAGATACCAACCGCGAGCCTCTCCTTAGGGGATAACCCCACTCCTATTCCCGATTCGCCTGATATCATTAGAGCTTGTGGTTCCCAAGTGAGGACTTCCCGGTCGGTCACCCAAATCGGTACTACTCTCACTTGGGCTTGCTTAACTACTTAAGCCTTTACCACTAGACCACAAGCCGCATGATTATATGTATTTATGATTATATGTATTTAAATATATTTTATAATAGGTTTTGAATAAAAAATATTATTTAAAAAGAAAAATAGTAAATGATGTGAGAGAGTATATAAGGGTTGCATAGGTTTTGTGTTAAACCTATCTATAAAAGCACTTTAGTGTCATAACGCAAGTTAAGGTTTAACTCAATGCCACGTCAACTTTAACCTTTTAATCTTAACTAAAAAAAACACCCACTATCATCACTCAACTTTAACTAAACTATTTTCAAATTCAACCCCTAAACTAAAACTAATTCTTCATTTATTAAAATAACATAATATTAAAACTTAAAAAATATTACAATGCGAAATTAATTAAAAAAAAAAAAAAAAAAAAAAAAAAAAAAAAAAAAAAAAAAAAAAAAAAAAAAAAAAAACGTTACTACGAAAAAAAACGTTACTACGAAAAAAAATACGAAATAAAAAAAAAACACAACACAAATCAAACTACGATATAACGGAAATTACGAAATACAATTAAATCTAGGTGACGAGCTTGCAAGTTATATTTTTTTTATGATTCGGTTCTTTTCTTCGTTGATCCAATCTACGGTTGTTGGGATCCTTGCCGGCAGTTTCAAGAAAGAAGAATTTCATCGCTTCCAACCTTGTTATTGTTTCATCTTTTTCTGCGGCCGCCCAATACGCCATGGATGCGTCTTTCCGTTTTATACAATACTCTTGTTACATAGCCTCCCCGAATTGGATTGACGAAAAAGATCATCCGGTACTCGCTCCACCGGTACTTTTCGTGCTCTCGGATTTGGCTTTCTTCGAAGCACGCTTTTTGCCCATCGGATGTGGTTGTTGATCATGACCAAACAACACCTCGTTTGCTTGACATCACCGGTTAAATCAAGCGGATCAGGCGCGTCCCATTTTTTATGAGATCCCAAGCCTCCTCGTTATTAAACGGCGCCGATTTGTGCTTGTCACGATACATTTCTTTGCCCGTTTAAGGACATCCACCTCATTTTTCCTACTTTTTTGTTCGCGTTGCGAACATTTAAAATACGCGTTGAACTTTGTGCAATCACGGTTCAACGTTTTTCACTTGCCTTGTATCATATCCTTGTTGCGTTTTTGAAAATTGGGTTTATTAAACTCATTTTGTACTCGTTGCCAAAACGTCTCGCGAGCTTGTGCACGCCCGACTTGTGAATCCTCCGTAGCGGCCACATAACACTTTGCAAGTATTTTTTCCTCACTTGATTGCCAACGTGAATTGGCGAATTCTTCCTTTTCTTCATCCTTATCGATTGGTTGGGGGTCTTTGGATTTTTTAGACTTTCATTTACGACGACTTTTGGGCTTTAGTTGAGACGTAGGTGTTTCGGGAACTTCATTTGTTTTGGTTTGTGATTGTTGCGAATGTTGTGAGAATTGTAAATTTTGGAAATTGGAGTTAAGTGTGTTTTGTTGGCTTTGTTCCTAATATAGCGTTCGTTGGGTTATTCCATCCACCGAGGAGATTCATGAACGAATCGTCATTGTTATTGCCTCTCGATTTTTATATTTTTTTATTTTATTGTGGTTGAAAAATGGTTTTGATTTTTTTTCCTTTTAAGGCTAACTAGCCGTTTGTATACGTTAGGGGACTGAAAGTGTAATTTTTTTTTAAATAACGGCTAGTTCTGCCGTTGTAAGGGGCGAAATGATTTTTATTTTTTTTTATTTTTAACATGTATAGCCCTTAACCCGGCGTTAAGTGCTTAACGTGGCACGTTAATGCCACTTTCACTTGGATCCTCATTGTGGTTAACGCCACTTTAACGCACCAAAGTTAAGGTTTAATGCAGGCAACGAGTTACGACACAAAATGCTCTAAGGTAGGGATTTAGAAAACCCAAATACGTGGGTTTTGAAAAGATAAACAAAGTGAACCAAACATCAATTTTTGAACTCATATCCAAATCCTTCATGACCCTTATTTATCAGCTTCATTCTCCAATCCCCACTACCACCATCATCCTCTTGTCACGGCCACCAAACCCTCAATATTGAATCTTCTTGTCACCACCATCATCATATTCATCATAAGACATCTAGCTGCCACCAACAAACCCACACGAGGGTTACTCACCGCCACTATCATCATCATTTAGTCACAACCACCAAACTCTCACTTCAGCCACCACCACACCAAAAACAACAGTCATATTATATTTTTCAAAACCCATATTGATAGCAACAAGAAAACCCATAGTGTTGAACTGTTGATGTATGACAATGACATACAATGACATTCTACTTTGTACCAATGCTAGACTCATTTATCAGCTATACAATGCTAGAAGGGTACCCGTACAATGCGGCGGCAGGTGTCCGGTGACTATTTTGTGGCGAACAAATGTTTTTCATTTTAAACATTCTTTATTTAGCATGTCTTAAATATTTTATAACGTAGTAGATATATAAGTTTTCAAATGTAGAACGTCTAAATTATTAATAGTGTAAATAGTTAGCACTTTTATTTTTCAGATTTTAGCATTATATTGGTGGTTATAAGTTTATTAAGCATTTCTTATAAACAATTCTATTAAAATATATCATTTGTAGAGGGTTACTATATAGTTTAAATTAGAGGTGGCAAAACGGGCGGGCCGGGCGGGCACGGGCTACAACGGGAACGGGTTAGAATGGGCACGGGCTAAAACGGGCACGGGCTAAACAGGCACGGGCTAAACGGGCACATGTTATACAAATTGCTTTATAGAAGACAAAAAATGACGAAATAAATTTCTTAAAGGTAATACTTCATTTATATTTAAAAAATTAAATATATTATATATATAAGTTTTTCTTTAAAAACGATTATAATGTTCATCAATTAAGAGAAAATATGTGCCCGTTAGTGCCTAATTAACTTTTCAATAGGCTAAATATGCACATTTCAAAAAAATGAGGGGGTTAAATGTGCCCAAATCTTTTACAAAATAGCCAAAATTAGCCAATTTTTTTTTATTTTGGGCACAAATTGCCACATCTAGTTTAAATACATCATTTCTCGTTTTAGATTTAAGTTATATATATGGTTATAAACATGCTATCTTTGTATAGATCCACATACCCAGTTCACCCATCTTTTGATTTTGGTGGTTCGGTTCGAGGTGAGGTTTTTACTATGTTTATCTTGAGAAACATATTAAAAGTGATAAACAAAAGGGGTGTATATATAGTTTTTAATGCAAAATTAAGCATTTCTATTTTTCTGGTTGTGAAGATGAGTAGTGGTGAGGAAATGATGATGGTGGTGGCGATAATGTGAGTTTGGTGATGAGAAGATGGTGGTGGTAGTAGTGGTGGTAACGAGGTGATGGCAGGGGTTTTGAAGATAAGCGGTGGGATGATGATCGTGAAGAGGATGAGAGAATGAAGTGAAAGGCAAGAAAGAGAATCTGTGATCTTTTTGTGTGTAAAAAAGTGAACAAAATGACTTGTTTACCCTCATGTGTGTAAAACTTAATTAACGACAGTTAGAACTTTTAGAAAGAGAGACTAACGACGGATAACATTTGACTGTTAAGGATGAACGGCACATTTCTTTTAGTCAAAGGGCGAAGCACTGCGGTAAACACAAACCGCAAGGACTAACGACGGATAACGTTTGACAGTTAGAGATGAACGGCGGTAAACGCAAACCACAAGGACTAACGGTGTAATTTACTCTACTACAAAATTATCCCAACAAACCAGTTGTATTCTTGAGGGAAGACTTAATTGTTCTAATATAACAAGTCAACGGTTCACACTTAAGGTTCAAATATGTGGCTATGAATGTCATCGAAGCTAGCTG
The DNA here is from genome assembly GCA_014162995.1 of Artemisia annua. NCBI lineage: Eukaryota > Viridiplantae > Streptophyta > Magnoliopsida > Asterales > Asteraceae > Artemisia > Artemisia annua. The sequence continues at coordinate 19,349 of LBNU01028084.1, read as the reverse complement.
TAAAACATAATCTAGTAATCCAGAGTTGATCACTTAATCCAGAACTCAAAATTTATCAGAAAATGGATCATTAAATCTTGGAAAAAAGTCAAAGGCTTGTGAAGTGCAGCTAGTTGAAGTGCTTTAACTTTATTAAGGTATCAAAGTTTCTTTCTTTTACTCAATTTTTCTTAAACCTTCTGCTTATCTTTAGTAATATTGCTATATGCTTAAAAAAATATCTTTCTACAATTATTTAGGAAGATATAAAGACAGGAAAAAAGTGAAAGATAGGAAAAAGGTGGATGACTAGTGTCATGATCCTACAAATTAAGATTAAGTGGATGGACTGGGAAGAGTAAATCATTTTTCTATCTTTTACCTTATCATATAGTTGATGCAAAAATAATTCCACATACGGAACGTATAACAGCCAAAGTTGACATAAGTACATTGGGTGTCAAAATCATAGATATAAGGATGATTAGTTATCCGTTAGTCCTGCTAAGTACGTTGAATAAGGATGATTAGTTATCCGTTAGTCCTGCTAAGTACGTTGATTCTTCCGTTTATACATTCTGGAACATTAAATCCATCTATTTGTTCTATGTTATAGAGCCTACAGAACTTTTGATATATAATGCTTCACTGATGTCCTAGGATTCAAAGCATAACCACCATCTAAGAAAAGGATATGGGTTACTTAATACTTACTCATGGTCAGTTTAAGAGTTTGAGCATCTTCCCTTTATGCTGCTAATGATATAGGTTAGCGGGTGTTCCATTTTCACGTAATATCTGCATTCGTTCCACTAGGGCCGTCTCGTGGTTTTTGGTGGCCCTAGGCAATAACAACAAAGAGGCCCTATTAAACTTGTAAACTAAAAACAAATTGCATATAAACTTGATTATATGACTCATATATGTTTAATATTATACGTATTTATATGCAAAACTAATAAAAATGTGACCCCTTTTAAGTGGAGGCCCTGTGTGATGGCACCTATTGCACACCCCTCCAAGACCCCTCTGCTTCCACTAATAACTTATAATTAGTTATTAAATATAGATATGACAAAATGGGTTGGCCAAAACAGGTTTTGTCGGGTCTAAGTAGCCATCTTCATTTTTAATCTGTTTTCTTGAATTTTATGTATTTTTAATTTATTAAATGCAAAAAATATATATTGATAAGATAATAATCTGATATTTTGAATAAAGCAATGGAACAATCTAGTTGCAGTGAAACAATCTAGATTCAGAGAGCCGAGAGGGCCACCAAGCTGACATGAGAGATATAAAGTAGCTAAAAGAGAAGCGAAAAAGGTGGTAGCGCAAGCGAAGGACAAGGCGTACAAAGATTTGTATAAGAAATTAGACTCCAAAGAAGGGGCTAACGATATTTTCAAGATTGCTAAAGCCCGAGAGAGAAGGAGGAGGGATTTAGGAAACGTAAAATATATCAAGGATGAAGGCAGACGGACCATTGTGAATGAAGAGGATATTAGGAAAAGATGGGGAGAGTATTTCTCCTCGCTTTTCAGCGAAGGAGGTACTGAAGGAAGCGGGGAAGAGGAGAACCCTAGTCAGCGACCAGAGTGCTACTATTCCAGGATTAGTGGACCAGAAGGTCGCACTACAAAAGATGAGAAGAAACAAAGCAGTAGGCCAGACCAAATCCCCATAGAAGCATGGAGGTGTATGGGTGATGAGGGGGTAGAATGGCTGACTTGCATCTTCAACAAGATCTTCTCCGATCCCCATAGAAGCATGGAGGTGTATGGGTGATGAGGGGGTAGAATGGCTGACTTGCATCTTCAACAAGATCTTCTCCGATGCTAAGATACCAGAAGAATGGAGACTCAGCGAAGTCATCCCCATCTACAAGAACAAGGGGGATGTGCAGCTGTGTAGCAACTACAGGGGCATTAAGCTCCTTAGCCACACCATGAAGCTATGGGAGAGAGTTATTGAGAGAAGGTTGAGAAGGGAGACGAGGGTGGCGGAGAACCAATTTGGCTTTATGCTAGGAAGGCCATCGATTGAGGCTATTCACCTTCTTAGAAGTCTCATGGAGAAATATAGAGAAAGACAAAAGGACCTGCATATGGCGTTCCTTGACTTGAAAACGCATATGATAGTGTTTCACGCGAGTTGATTTGGAGAACTTTTATCGAGAAAGGAACCCCAAGGAGATACGTGAGGGTTATTAATGATATGTACAAGGGGGCTAAGACACGTGTACGATCCACAGTGGGGATCTCAGAGTTTTTCCCTGTGGAAGTTGGGCTACACCAAGGATCTGCCATCAGTCCTTACCTCTTCGCCTTGATTCTATATGAGCTAGCTCGAGGGATACAAGAGGGCATCCCGTAAAGCATGATTTTTGCAAACAACATTGTGTTGGTGGCAGAAACGGCGGAAGGGTTAAACAACAGACTTGAGCACCGGAGGAAGGCTCTTGAAGACAATGGTCTTCGAGTGAGTAGAGATAAGACTGAATACCTAAGATGTGATTTTGGGAGGATCGAGGCGAGCCACCATGAAGAAGTTGATATTCGTTTAGGTGACCAGATCCTGCCACCCAAGGAGTCTTTTAAATATTTGGGATCGATGATTCACATATCAGGGGGGATAGATGAGGACGTAACCCACCGGATTAGAGCTGGTTGGGCGAAATGGAGGGCGGCGTCGGGAGTCCTTTGCGACAGGAACGTCCCTTTAAAGTTGAAGGGAAAATTTTATAAGGTGGCGATTAGACCGGCTATGTTGTACGGGTCTGAGTGTTGGCCCATCTCCAAGCCCATGCTTACAGGGTAGAGGTGGCAAAACTGAGAATGCTTAGATGGACTTGTGGTAAAACCTTGCTTGACATGATTCCGAAAGGAGTTTTCAGAGCAAAACTTGAAGTAGAGAATGTTATCTCAAAGATGAGAGAAGGAAGGTTGAGGTGGTTCGGCCATGTCAGGAGGAGGCCACAATCAGCGCCGGTAAGAAGAGTCAAGTCGCTAGTAGTATAGGGTGTGAGAAGAAGGGGTAGACCCAAACTTAGGTGGGAGGATAGAGTTAAGCTCGACATGAAGGAGCTCCTCTTGACCGAGGACATGACCTCAGATAGGAAGGCGTGGAGAGATAGAATTAGGATCTGCGGGTAGTCCCGGCTAGGAGCTTAGTGGGTTTAGGTTGTTTTTGGATGTTTCGCTTTGTAGGAGTTCCTTGGTTGCCTTGCCCCTGCTCTTTGGCTTTTGGTGTCTTGTTGTTTGGTTCTATTTTTTGCCTCGTGTGTGGCTTAGCCTTGCCCTGTTGTTGCTCCCTTAGGTTGCCTGCTTTTCTTGCTTTTTTGCCTTAGCTTTAGGCCCTGTGTGTAGCTTTGATTTGCCATGTGATGCTTGTCCTTTGCTTGCTTTTTGCAACTGTCCTTCTCACTGCTCTCTCTTTCCTCTTCTCTCACTCGCACACATGCACTTGCCGGAGGTCTCATTGGAAGCAGTCTCTCTACTCCCGGGTTTATCCTTGGGTAGGGTAGGATAGGATCTGTCTACATTATACCTCCCCCATACCCTGCCTTGGCGGGATTGGGCTTTGTTGTTGTTGTTGTTGTTTGAATAAAGCAATGGATGATATTATAAGCATTTGCACTCTTTTGGCAACTACGTTGCATCAGTTCGACCCATTTAACTCGTTTCATTTAGCCATATTATCCAATTCGGCCCATTTGACTTGTTACCTGACACGGACAGATATAGTCCATGTTGAACGAAAATTTAGGAAGATGGGTTGGAATTGCCACCTCTAGGTCTTATAATTTCGCATGATGTACGGATAGGGCCTAGCCATATCAAGGGAAGCCCACCTACGAAGAAGTTGTGGGTTCAAGTCCTGAGTAGGACAAGAGTTTGAGTATTTAATGTTAAATTAACATTCAGCTTAAGGTTATGTGATGAGATCCTTGGAGGTAATGGTTGGGCCGGCTGTGAATTAACATATATGTTGCCTTTCTCTAAAGTAGTATGAAGGTGTCATGCTACATGGAAAATCATATATGTTGAGAGTAACCATCTACTTATTATATAATATATATGTTATGCCTTTACACCTGAATGTTTCTTGTTTTGTTTTGTTTTGTAGGCTCTACTTGGTTTGATGGCTGAAGCAGTAGCAGCTGGTGCTGGTGTAGCAGCAGCACTTATCCAAGGTAAAACTGCACTGTGGGATCCACTTAAGCGAACCATTGCATCATCAAATGACATGGACGAAATTTATGGCGCACTAGATGAAGCAATGAATACGCTGGTTGCCAAAAAGGATGATCATGATAACATGGTTCAAAGACGTAGGACAACAATGATGCCATCCAACACTTACATCAATTGGAATCACAGAGTAAATGTGGTTGCCAAAGAAGTAGAGAAGCTAAAAGTCATGTATTTAAAGGAAAGAAAAAGGTCATCTTGGTTTTCTTTTAATACACGCTCTAACTTCACTAAGAAGATGAAAAAGACAGCCACCCGTGTCTTTGCTCTTATGGAGGAGGACACCCAATTGGTTGATGTTTTGGTAGACAAAGAACCAGCACGTGTGGTGGAGATGATAACTCCAACAATTACAAATATCCCAACTCTTCAAAAACCATTAGAACAAACTTTAGGTTGGTTATGTGACGAAAAGGTTAGAGGAATTAGAATCCATGGACTTGTTGGTAGCGGAAAAACAACAATCATGCAGAATTTGAATAACCATGTCAAGGTTGCTGAAATGTTTGATATAGTTATTTGGGTAACTGTATCAAGAGAAGGAAGCATGGAGAATAGGGCCATTGACCAAATTCAACAAATTATCGCTCAAAGATTGAAACTAGATATCGATGTTACCACTCATCATGACCTAGTTGCTTCTAGAATTCGGGAAGAACTGAAAAGTATCAAGTATGTGCTACTTCTTGATGATGTTAAGGAAGATTTGAACCTTGATAAGATTGGAGTTCCTATGAGCGACAATGGTAGTAAAATTGTGTTCACAACTAGGCTACAACATGTTTGCTCCTCAATTGCTACTCGACAAACCAATGTTGCACCTTTAAACAGAAAAGAAGCATTGATTATGTTCAAAAGTGTATTGGATCGCCCCCATCTTGAAGAAAATTCAAGCATCAAACGGCTAATGCCCCAAATAATCAATTGGTGTGGTTATCATCCTCTCATGATAAAGGTGGCAGCTGGTGTTTTCAGGGTGAAGGACACTGAAGAGAGTTGGCATGATGGATTAATGAACTTGAGAAAGTGGCCTGAAAAAGGGGATGATACTATGCAAGAAATATACAGGTTGTTAAATAGTTGCTTTGATTGCTTAAAAGTTACCCACAAGAAGTGCTTCTTTTACAGTGCATTGTATCCGGAAGACAGTGACATTCAAAAGGATTGCTTATTAGACAACTGGGCAGCAGAGGAACTTCTTGACGCTGGTGATGGTGTGGAAGTAATGCGCGCCAATGGACGAGAAGTGTTGGATTATCTTAAGATGGTCTCATTGCTTGAGGAAAATACAGTTCAACAATGTATCAGGATGCACAAGTTGATTCGCTTGGCCGCATTATATAATTTGTCTACTAATGCTGACCAAGGAATTTTAGTGAAATCTGGTGAAGCATTGCACAAGCCAGTGGACGTGGAATTTTGGAAAGAAAAGAAATGGATCTCACTGGTTGATAGTAAAATGAATGCTTTACCTGATCAGCCAGATTGTTCAATTCTTTCGACCCTTATTTTGCAGAAAAACAAAAATTTGGAAGTTATCCCAAGAGCATTCTTTAAGCACATGCAGAGTCTTCGTGTTCTTGACTTATATGATACAAGAATCACATCATTGCCCAATTCTTTGTTGAAACTAGCTACCTTGAAGGTTCTCTACTTGCAAAAATGTGTTGCATTAGTTGAGCTTCATCGTGAAATTGGAAATCTTCAAAAACTTGAAGTGCTTGACATTCGTGGTAGCGGATTAGAAAACATACCACCTCAAGTTGAGAGCTTGATTTCGCTACGACGTTTGTTGGTATCATTTTCTAGCTCAATGAGTATAAATCCTACTCAAAAAGCAGCTAATGAAGTTGAAGTAATTTCTAAGATTCCTATGCTAAAAGAATTAGTAGTTGATGTCGAAGGTGGGCTTGAGAGAATATTATATGGTGCAATTGTCAATGTTGTTAGGCTAACAAGACTTTCACTCCTTCAGTTTTGCTTTTCTGACAAGGTGGTAGATCACATTAAAGCTATAGGGGGGAGTTGGAAGATCTATTTTCCTAATGAAAGACTTCTTCAAAGTTACATTGACAGACCAGATAGCGTTGAATTCGATAAGTGCCAAATTTTTACAGGATGTGATTTCTCATCACATCCTCACATTATGAAGTTTATGCCATATTTCAAGTTTGAAGGACAAGTTAGTGACAACACAATCTCAAAGGTGCTATGTAATGATGCTGCAATCGAATTGGTTAACCACAATGGACTTGAGCACTTATCCAGCTTCACTACAGAAAACATGAATCGAATTCGCAGCTGTGTTATCAAAGATTGCAACAAGATGCGAACCATAGTGGATGGTAACACTGGAGGAGGCTCGATATTGAACCATATGGAACAGTTGCACATGATTAATTTGCCAGTTTTGAAGAACATCTGTGAAGGTCCAATGCAAGGTCTCAAAAGCTTGAAGACTTTGATTTTATGCAATTGTCCAATGTTGACTTGGGTATGTACTTATGGTGTGATTCTACAACTTCCAGAGATTCGTCATCTAGAAGTCGAAAGATGCCCTGAGATTAAAGAAATTTTTAATGGGTCGACAAACATTGTGTCTCCGATTCTTCCGAATCTAAAGAAACTCATACTTGTTGATATGCCCCAATTGAGAAGTATATTGGTAAGTAACTCATTTGAGTGGCCTTCTCTGGAGAGACTTAAGATTCTTGGATGTCCAGAATTAAAAAGGTTACCTTTCCAAAAAAATAGTGCTGTAAAGCTGACATCAATTGAAGCAGAGAAAAGTTGGTGGGAAGCTTTGGAAAATGATGAGGACATTAGAGATCAATTTCGACGGTATTGCACCTTGAAGTAAGTGATCACTAGTATTTATGAACATCCTCAGATCTATATATCAATCACTGAAATATTTTATGATCATTATACAAACATATATATTAGACATATACACACTGATGAATGTTACGGATAAAGTAAATCAATTATTGTTGCTAAACATACATTTATTTTAAGGGTTGTTTACTATAAACGCACAGCTTTAATCAACATATATCTTGAATTATAGCAGTCATGTCAAATTGTCAATTATATATCTGAAGAACAAGGGAAAACAACACTACAAATGGCCTTGTAATATTTTTCAGTTATGCGATTTATGTAACCACTATATCATTTAATCTATGAACCATCAAAGTAATGTCATTTTAACAGGGACAAATGGACCAAAATAGGTTTTTTGGGGTGATATATGGCAATGACATGATGTGCACGTCCAACTAAATACCATCTGACACTTATTCTAGTCTAAAGTACAAACTAGGGTCAAAATATGTAGATGTTGAATGGTCTGAATTCATACAATTATCGCCTTTTTGTGTTCAACAGGTGAAAGAAAAGTTGTAAAAGTCAAATTGCAAATATGATGCAGATGATGCCGCAACCACCGCAGTGTGTTTGAAATGATATTGCAGGTAAAACTGCATGTAATGTATTCCATCACATTTTTTCATGCCTATACATGTTCCTATGTTACTCCGATATTTCCATTTCCCCAAGTTTTTGCCTATCGAGTAAATCATGTATGTATTTTATTTGAGAAGTTTCTAGTTTTTCTGTAAAAATGAGAATAATGCATGTATACATGCACTATGTAAACTATACAGAGTGGATTATCATTAGTTGATATAAATAAGGTTTGACAAGTTGATTCTTTAATCAAATTCTTTGTAATCTAAAAGATATTTCTGTCATGTTGAGCTCTTTTTTTTTCAAGTTATAATCCCATTAAAAAAGAGTTATCAGTCTCCTTCCAAGACCACAATGTCCTTCATGAAGGAGATTCTATCTGCTATATCTTATTCCACCAAATAATACTCCGTAGTAGTTTTCTGCTTTGCAATAAATGCAATCAACCTTCGCCTCGAAATCAACACTCACTCACGAATTTGCATTTAATGTGGAAACCTCCATTCTTCATTAGCCACTTTGACAGGAGGAAGTTTAGTTTTGAAAAAGATTCCTGGGTGATTTGGGTAGTAGGGGTTACAGTATGAGAAACAAGTGATTGTGCATTAGGCCTAAGTCAAGCAAAAACGTCTCCAGTATGAGAGACAAGTGATTGTGCATTAGGCCATTTTTTTTCAAAAACCAAGTTAGAGCCATTAATATGACATATATGATATATGTCTTTTCATAATCGTTTCATGTATACTAACTTAGAAGGTTGGTGATTTGTTGAATTAACTAGTTTAAATGCAAAAATGATATAAGGATTTAAAACATGATAGGGATTTAAAATATGATAAAAATAACAGACAAGTAACTATACGACAGTTTTCTCAGTTACAAGCGTCAATTTCTATGATATATGAGGTATAACCGTATAATCATAATTCAATCGTATTAAGTACGGGTTGACTTGTTTAATATTTACTCAACCCAAACACGACCCATTTACTCAATGGGTTAGACAGGTTGACCTGTTTTTGACCCAAACCTGTTTAACTTCGTGTCTGGGTCGTGTCGAGAATTGCCACCCCTAATACTTAAGCATGATGCATATATAGATGATTATCACGAGACATTCAACTTTGAGAGGCACCCACCGAGGATGAAATTCATGAAATAATAAGTTTCAATATTGTTTCATAAAAGTCACTCAAACTAGTTTGTTTTAGTTACAAAAACCATCTCATCTCAAATTTTATTACGTCTCTTTAAAGTCGCTCAAACTTTGTTTTCACTACATAAATCACTGAAGTTTAAATGTTGTTCTAACATTGTGAAAATTTTGAACATTAATTTATTTATCAAAAGGAACAGAAACTATTTAATTTAGTTACTATTTTGTAGTATATAAAAGGGTTAATAACATCTAATAGCAATGAATTTTCTCAAATGTTCACACATCAATTATGAACTCAATAAAATACCACAATACCCATCAAACTTTGTTTGGTTTGTGTTGATATCAACAAAAACTCATTTTTAACCTCCAAAGTCCATGTCAGTGACAAATGTACATGCCACATCATAAATTTGTACCGTTATGATCCATGTCAGATTTGGTTCATGCCTGATAAGTGAACATCTGACAAAGTTTTATGGGTATTTTGAAACATTTGATAAAGTTTTATGAGTATTTTGAAACAACTAACTTCACGTAGTAGTAGTAGTAGTAGTAGTAGTAGTAGTAGTAGTAGTAGTAGTAGTAATAGTAGTAATAATAATAATAGTAATAATAATAATAATAGCAGCAGTAATAGCAGCAGCAGCAGCAACAACAATAAATAAATAAATAAAAATTCAAGCTCCTATGTCGTATAATCTACCTCTATCATTAGTTTACTTCCTTAAAGTTATTAAATCTTTTGATTTCTTAAACTTCTATTTTCTTGATTTACTTGAACACTTTATGAGAACTTTGTTTTGTTAATTTTATTTGAATTTTTAGATCTTTATTTATAGCTTCTAGGTTATATTATGAAATTAACTTAAATTTAGTTTTAACCAAAACCAAACCAAATTATAATTTGGTGTATGATTTGTTTTTTTTTTTCTGATTTATAATTGGTCTTTAGTTTTGGTTTTGAATCTAAATTTTTTTAAACCGATGAACTCGAACAGTATAACCCACAAACTCGAAAATGGAACCCCCTAGTTCTACTCCAACAATATTGGTTTCATAATTTTACTTTATTTTAAACTCACACTTTGTTGCTTAATATGACTAATATGGTTTTTTTAGGGCTGTAAACGAACTGAACGTTCAGTGAACAGTAAAAAGTTCGTTTATGTTTGTTTTATTAAATGAATGAACATGAACAATATTTTACGTTTGTTTAGTTAAATAAACGAACATGAACAAAAGTCGTGTCCGTTCATTTATGTTCGTGAACGCTCGATTATGAGTTCGTAAAATTCATTTATGTTCACTTATTTATTTATGTTCGTATATCATATCTTTTAATTGTATAATTTTAAAATTAGTCTGCTTAAATAAAGCAACACTTATAAAACAATATTAGATGCAAAATTTAATAAAATTTATGTTTGTTTGTCTATGTTTATTTATGTTCGATCGTTTATGTCCGTTTAGTATCTTAATGAACGAACATAAACAAACATGAACAGCACATTTTCTTAATAAACGAACATGAACAAGAAAATTTGTCCATTTAAGCGTTCATGTTCGTTTATTTGTCGGTTAAATTAAATGAAGGAACATGAACAAGGCTCAGTTCGTGTTCGTCCAGTTCGTTTACGGCCCTAATTTTTTTTTTTTGTTTCAAGAATATCAAAATCTTTTGTATTTGTTTTTGTGTTTTGAACCAACTCATTAGCACTGGAAGAATATATTTATAATAAAAATCGTTAAACTAGCCTGTCACTTCGGACCGACTTTAAAATTAATATATTAAACTAGTATAATATGATTGAGAGAATATATGGTTGTGTTTGGCGCAGCAGATTATGAAAGATTATGAAGAGATTATGCTTATTTTTTCAAAAAATAAGCTACTTAAAAAATAATCTTTGTTTGACAGACAGAACTTATAAGAGATTATAAAAAAATAATAATAATAATAATCTTCCATAATCTCTGAAAATCAAAAGTTACTTCATGTAGCTTATAAAAATAATCTCTTTTAATAATCTTTTTCAGCACCAGCACCAGCATAAGCATCAGCAACAGCACGAGTTACTTTTGCAAACATACTCATAACTAGTTGCTTGTAAGTCTTAGCTTAAAATATATTAAAGAAACAAACTAAACATGTCAACCCGCCTGAAAACAAGAGAAGTTGGTGGGGTGGATGTATCATTTGGTCAACGGATCTCAACCCCACAAGACAACTAGTTTATCTGCAAAAATATGAAGAAATAAACCAGCTTCAAGAACTTTGCAGATCGACTACAAATCACCAAGCATCAAAGAGTCCAAAAAAAGATTTAACGTACACTTTGAAACTCGCCATTATCTGTTAAAGCTTAAACGGAAATCTGCTGGACAGAGTCGCTTTTCTGATCTGTAACTTAGGTACCACCTGATGATTGCTAATTCACGATTTTCACTTTTATTTTAATATTCAATTTCACAACTTATTAAGAGTTTTGTAAATTTAGGCTATTCAGTCTTAGAGTACACCTTAAACTTATAAGTAGAGCATGCAAATCAACTGCTTATACCTGTTATGGCGTTATGATGTATATTGATAATATTTCCTTGGAATTGAACTACCCTGCAGCTTCTCTCAATCATGTTGCCAGCTGCATCTAGAAAGGAATTCATATCATCGACAACCAGAGTACAGCTTTGCCGTCAGTTCACGTATCATGAGATCAACGCTGCCATCAGAAACTTAAGTCCTCAATTGGAACTCAGGAATATTGGTGGATTTGGGATAGTGTACCAAGGCATTATAGATGATGAACGTGTGACTATTAGGCAGTTGGTTTCCGATTCTGATCAAAGTACCTCAGAGTTTCTGGTAGAAGTTGAAATCCTTGATAAGTTGCAACACCCAAACATTGTACGGTTTATAGGTTACTGTAAGCATGACAAACATATGTTCCTTGTTTTTGAATTTATGGGCGAGGGATCTCTCCGAAATAAACTTCATCAATATCTTCCTGAGCGTTTTTATTATCGTAATCGTTTATCTTGGTTAACAAGGCTCAAAATATGTATTGATGTTGCACGTGCATTAGACTACCTCGACAATGAAAAGAGCAGTCAAGACTTTGTCCACGGTGTTGTGAAGAGCTCAGAGATTTTGTTAGATTACCAGTGGAGAGCCAAAATCACGGTCGTTGAACGCCTATTTAGTACCTCCTCCTTCACTGACGGATTTAGGTATCGCGCTCCTGAATATATCGCCACTGGCCACAGATATACAAAGTCTGATGTGTATTCTTTTGGAATGATTATGTTGGAAGTGCTATGCGGGAGGCCTGCAGTGGATTTGAGTTTTCCTAATCGACAATATTTGGCTGCATGGGCTCAACAGTATCTGGATAAAGGGAAACTAAAGAATTTCATTGATCCAGAATTGAAGGGAGAGGTGTCACAGAAGTGCTTGAATGATTATGCGAAAATAGTAGAATGCTGTTTGCATGCTGACCCACGGAGCCGATCAACAATGGCTGAGGTTTTGGTTGGTCTTGAGTCTATATTGGCATTACAAGAGAAAACTGATAAACGAATTCCCAAGATGTACAAAACTATATCTAAAACTATATCTGATATGAGCTTGGGAAAGCATATCTCTTCCTCTGGACTGAACTCTGGTATAGCCAAACTTCTTCTATAACGTACTGATGGATCAATTTGTGAGCATACATGTATTTTTTTATTTATTTTTTATTTTTTTGGTAGATTTAGTATGTTAATATGAAATATACAGAAGATGGAGAACATGTTTAGCTATCCATTATTTACAGAACACACTATTATCATCATAATAATTGGGTTTGTTGTAGGACTAATTAACAAACATTCCCTGTATTAAAGGTGCCCACTCAACCAAATGGTTGTGGGTTCATGTCCCAACTAGGACAACCAAAGAAACATTCTTCCTACATGTATGTCTACCGGCCAGTTACACATACTAAACCTTTTATACAAGTCATTCTCTTTATCCTCAGTACTACGTACATTGATACTATTTGGGTGTAAAATGGTGCATTCTTTGTATTGCAATGAAGTGTTTTGTTTCTGGCTGAGATAGGAAGGCTACGAGAAGAAAGTTGGGTATGAAGAAAAATAAAATAATGATGAAAAATATAAAACTCTATAGGGGCTTGCTGAAGCAGTACTATGCATCGTCTGATTTACCTCAAGTACTACTGGCACCATATGAAAATTTATTAAAGCATCTCTGTATGCATATGTGCATGTATGAGTATGTCTGCTCTGCATGAATGTATCAATCAATTTAATATTGTTAAGGCGACCCTTTGCTGATCATTAGCATGCTGCTTCTTCTTCTTCTTCTTCTTCTTCTTCTTCTTCTTTTTTTTTATTTTTTTTATTTTTTTTTTATTTTTAAAATTTTTTTTTATTATTATTATTTTTTTGCTGAAGTCGTTAGTTATTACTTTTTCAGAGGAAGGGTACTTCAGAAAGGCTGTCAAATTTTTGTCATCAAAATCCCTCAAGCATAAAGATCATGGTAACATCTCAGATATCGAGGCTATATCTGAAGCATCTAAGGAGAAGAATCTAAAGCACAATATCGCGTTCTCTAGTGACGAGTTGAATCCACCTAGTGACCCAAACTGTGAATTCATTGATCGAGAGGTATTATCTACTAGCCGAACGGAGTCCTCCCATATACGTTCTAACCATCTACAGCGTGCTTGTATTCTGACGAGGAGGAAGGACTTTTTACACCTCATGTGGTTTTACCCTGTGAAAAAAGAAGCTGAAGTCAGTTTTGGGTTCCTTGTGGGTAAATTTTCCTCATTAAATAAGTATATACAAATGTCATTGGACTCTTCAACTGCTGGATATTACCTCATGGAGATTCAAACACTTCTTCAAGATCTTGAGGAATATTTAGAAGATGCTGCATTCGATATGGAGGCGTATTTACCTGAAGACTTGGTGCAGAACAGGCTGGGGCCTGTAGAATTCCAGACTCTAGTAATAGAAGCCAACTCGGAAAGTTTTTGGTCAGATGTAACCGAAGTCCATGCAAAGTTGATTGCGTCTGCTACGGACCGAGCTTTAAGATGTATCAAGGATTTGAAAGTCCAGATGCTTGGAATTTGGGGAAGTGGTGTTGAGGAAGTAACAGCAACCTTGATAGATATGCCAGTGTTAAAAAATGAATTTGATATGGTCTTGTTTGTACGTATTAAACGTCATTCAAGCATCGAAGATCTTACAAAGGACATCGAAGAAGAGATAGATCTGTGGAAGAAAAGAAGCTCAGGGAATCCGAATAAAATAAATGTTCTGGACCAGTTTCTGAACTGCCTGTTGTTTGTAGATTGCAGTGATGGTTTCTTTGATTTGCATGAACACCAGTTTCGTTTATCCAAATGGTTTCAAAATGTGCAGATAGTGGTTACAAGTGGATCACAACTTGCTTTTTGGCAAGTAGAATTGGAAATCAGAGTTCAGGATCATCGTCTTCCTTGGAACATATTCTTTAAAAATGTTGACATAGCAACAATGGGCGAGGACTCTGGCATCAAACAATTGGCAGTAAGCATGGTTGAAAAGTGTGATGGACATTTACTTGCCATCATTTTACTTGCAAGGGCCCTAAGAGGTGTTGTTGAGATTGGTGTCTGGGAACTCGCCTTACAGGAATTAGTTTCATCATCACAATCTGGTGTCATAAGTGATGTCATGGTGAGGGTTTTAAGATTCGTTTGGCCTCGAATGAAAACCATATCTCAAAAATGCATTATACAATTTGCATTGCAGTACACAGGAGCAGAGTTTGAAATATCTTCGTTGATAAATTGTTGGACTATAAGTGGTGTCGTAAAAAGTGAAACCGAGGCGGAATATGCCTTTGAAGACCTTGAACGTCTTTTTCTAATAGAACGAGTGGCGGAGAAGTTTGTCAGAATAAGGGATGAGACTCGAGTTGCTTTACTTGGTCACTTTATACCTCGTACGCATGGACTTTATCTTAAGCAAGATGGTTCAAAATCAAGCACAATGCCAAGCATTGAAGAGTGGGATATCAGGGAGATCCATTTAACGAATAACATTCTTTCTGAGCTTCCAGATAATCCTAAATGCCCGATTCTAGTATATTTGTTCTTGCACTCGAATCAAGATCTGATGGATGTTCCCATAACATTCTTTGATAACATGCCTAGCCTCCAAGTTCTAGATTTGTCCAGCACGAGCTTAAAATCCTTACCATCCTCTATTTCAAAGTTGACTACTCTTCGAAAATTATTCGTAAGAAATTGTGATCTTATGATGGAGTTGCCGCCTGAAATTGGATCCCTTAAGCATCTTAAGGTCGTTGATTCTGAAGGAACACAGCTTATATACTTACCCGAGCAAGTTGGATCACTAACCAAGTTGGAATGCTTGAAGTTTTCGTTGTACAACTTTCCAGACAAATACAAACGAAGCAATCAAAATGTGCAAATAATTCCTGCAGCGGAATTATCAAAACTAGTACATTTAAAGGAACTAAGCATTTGTGTGGATTTGAATGGTGAATGGTGGGAAAATGAGATGAAACTTATCATCAACATTTTACCCAAACTTCGGAACTTGGAATCGTTGAGACTTCATTTCCCGACCACTGAATTATTTTGTCTGTTCATAGAGCAAAAATCATGGGAAGGATTGCCTATTTACCAACATTTATCAAATTTCAAGTTCATTGTTGGTCACCTACAACAGCGTCTCATATCCTGCCTCCCATTCGACCTTGATAAGATGTTTGTAAAACTTCCCAAGTGTCTCAAGTTTACAAGTACGGAAGGGGAAATAGAAGTGATTTCTAGTGCAATGAAACAAGCAAATGCTCTTTTCTTGGACCGTCACTGGACTATCCGGTCCTTATCCACATTTGGACTTGCAGAGATGAAAAATCTGAAGTTTTGTTTGTTGGTGGAATGCAGTGAGATGCTGGAGATTGTTAATGGGAGCTATTTAGAAGATTTTTCTCAAGGACCGGTCCTTGAATCATTAGAATATATGTCAATTCATCGCATGAAGAGTCTCAGTTGCATCTGGAATGGGCCAATTCATTATGGGTGTTTATCTAATCTAAAAACCTTGGTGATACATGCCTGCCCGGAGTTGCGGACCGTTTTTACACAAGGGTTGCTTGGTAATCTCACACACATAGAATATCTTGCCATTGAAGACTGTCCAAAAATCAGTAGTCTCATAAGTTTGGAATCCAACTACTCCACATCAACTCAATCTCTCCCAAGCTTGAAGAAGATCTCACTTTTACACCTCCCTGAATTAGTCACCATCTCTAATGGTACAAGTATTGCTCCAAGATTAGAAAGTTTGGTCGTTTATGATTGCCCAATCCTTGAGAAACTCTCCAGCATGGAAGTTTCTGATAGCGTCAAGGAAATTAAAGGAGAAAAAGAATGGTGGGATGGGTTAAAATGGTGTGAACCGGAGTGGACTAGTGGCCAGCCTGAGTATCTGGCTGGAGTCTTCATTCCGCTTGGAACAGATGATGATATCATGGATGAACTAGTCGATGCTGTGAACTTTCTCCCATGTAATTAATGTTCCTTGTTTTCATGTATAATCATTTGATTTCACGAAGTAGTGCCATTCTTTATCGTCTGAAGTGCGAAAGCATATTGTATGTATTT
Organism: Artemisia annua; assembly: GCA_014162995.1. Taxonomy (NCBI): domain Eukaryota; kingdom Viridiplantae; phylum Streptophyta; class Magnoliopsida; order Asterales; family Asteraceae; genus Artemisia; species Artemisia annua. The sequence continues at coordinate 2,787 of LBNU01028084.1, read as the reverse complement.
TGATAATCGGTTCTCATGAAATAGCTCCATTCTTTATCTTATGAATCGTGAAAGCATATGTGCTTATTCTAATCTGGGAAAATTTCATAAAATCCACACATACTTTGCATTAATTGTCAATTTAACTATGGAAATAAAAGTTGTTGACTAAGTAAACTCTCGAACAATTTTCAGCTAGTTCATTTATGCTTTCCATTTATTGTCAATTGAACCATGAAACAGCTGCAACTACGACCTTCCTTAGCTTCTGTCTTGACCATCAACGTACTGTTTGATCGTAATTGCTTGAGGTGAGTTAGTTAATTAGTTATGGCTCTTGGTGCTTAATTGTTTTAATTTCTGTTTGCTAAAAGCGACCAAAACGAATATGATATACTTATTACGCATACATTACTGCTCCCCACCATTCGTTCTACCTATATTATTGAAAAAAGGCACCATAAAATTAGTAGGGGTCGGCATGGGTCGGAATTTAGCAAGAAACCATGCCGAACCCAAACCAAAAGGTTAATTTATTGGGTTTTAAAACTGATTGGTTTTCGGATAGAGTTTTGGGTTTTGTGTTGTTTACCTGGTGGGTTTCGAGCTATTTTGGTTATTAACAGGTTATTTTCAGAGTTGTGTGTTGAGTATGTATATGTTCTGGATTTTAAGGGTTATGTTTTCGCTATTTCTGAACAATAACAATAACAACTAAACACCTAGCATTTACGTTGAACAGATTAGAAGATGTATATGCTACATGCCTACATGAAAGACATAAGCAAAATATTTCAGCTAGATCTTCATCTATGCTATCTTATAAAGCATAATTAGAAAGGCTTAAAATTCAGATTTTTTATTACTAATTATGGCAACTACACACAATTTATAACCACCCAAACAACCACTCCAACAATTTATAACCACCCCAACAACCACTTTCCACCACCCCAACAACCTCCTCTTCACCACCAAAAGAATCAAACCCCCACCATACATTGCATATATGAATGGAGTTATATTTGGTTTAAGTTTTAGGGACTATGTGGTATCCGCCCCGCATTGCGCGGGCACCCTTCTAGTAATTTTAATAATGATTCTTGATCTGACTATATTTAATACATCTAAAACAAATCCTTGATATCCATTACAATTAGAATCCAATATGACCCTGTTGGTTAAACTCTTAGAAAAGGCCTCTTAACAAATTAAAAGTTTCACTTCACCATGTTTACAAACTTTGCTTGGCACAAATGTGAACATGCAATTTAACCTTTCTTACCATGTTTCAACTTAATGAGTGCTGTTTCTATCGATGTGTACTGTTATTTATAGAATGTTAAGGTATGACATATTGAACATGACATGTCTACTAGACGGGTTAAGTGGATCGACCCGGCCGAACATGACCCGAATCCTGTTTATACCCGGCCATAATCCATTTATTTTCTTGTCGATCTCAGTCCGTGTTTCAGTTCATGTTTCATGACGTATAAGAAATTGCCACACCTATTTTAGATTATATTTGCTACAGCTTCTGGCTCGAGGAGTTGTAGCTTACGGGATTTAAACTTGGACCACTTATTAGGACTTCCACGCCCTTACCTTTAGGCTACTCCATTGTGTGTCAGCATGTTTTGAGTTAATATATGACCTAAATCGTCCCACTCAAAAGTACTGTCACCTATATATATTTAAGGAATTAAGTGTGACATTTGTATTCTATTTTGGTGTGACATTTGTAGAGCTTATTTTAGTGTATTATTTGACCCTTTTGAGGAACAATTAGATTGACACAATCACACAAGTAACCCAACAAAAACATCAAGCTNAAAAAAAAAAAAAGCTGTGGATAGAGTTTAAAACTAGCATTAGAATATTTATCTTGGTCAAAAATGTTCTCTGAAAAGAAAAATTAATCCACATTTCTTGGATCACCAAGAATTCTTTTGATGTAGAAATTTGTGGTGTTTAGAGAGATAGAAATGATATATAGAAACAATGCATCAATTCAGGCCTTTCTTTCCTCCTTCACAATCAATTTGGTAGAACCGATTACCAAACTTCTCACAAACTACTTAGTGAGGGCGGTTTCCGACAATCAGGAGACCGCTCCCACAGCCGTAGTTTGCTAACATTTTTATGTAACCCCGACCAGAATTCTTGTTTCGATAGATTTCCAGTGAGAGCATCTCAATTACCCTAACTCCCTACATATGTAAACCTATATATTCTTCTTGGTCTTCCGTGAAGTTTTCCAAGATTCATATTTGGTTGTTATAAATATTAAATCTGTAAAAAGTTATTAGATCCGAAAACGGGTAATTAACTGAATTACCCGTTAAGGATCAAAAAAAATATGGCGGGAAAAGACGATTTGTCTCCCTCTTTTTTGCCAGGAGAATGGGATCGTGGCAAAATGATTGGATCAGGATCGTTCGGGGTTGTTCATTTGGGAATCAACAAATCTAACGGCTCACTTTTCGTGGTGAAATCATCTGAATCTCAAGAGGGAAATCAGTCTATCGAAAATGAAACTAAGATTCTCGAGAGCCTGGATTCCCCCTATATTGTACAGTATCTTGGGAAATACGTTTCTTTTGGAGAAAACGGGAACCCGAAAACAAATCTTTTCATCGAGTATATGGCTGCTGGAAGTCTACGCGATGTGACAGAAAAACTAGGAGGAAAATTACATGAACGAGTCATCCGTTTGTACACGTCCGAAATTCTCAAGGGTTTGAAGTATCTCCACGATAGCGGAATTGTGCACGGTGATCTCAAGTCCCAAAACGTGCTTCTGGG
>LBNU01028083.1:19633-33149 GCA_014162995.1 Artemisia annua | reverse complement strand
CAGTTCAACCTACTAAGTCTGTTAATGATGGTTTCACGACTGTCAATAATAGGAAGAAAGGTAAGCTTGGTGGTTCTACAACGCAGGGTAAAAGAGGGTTTTCTAAACCTGCAGTGGGTAAGCAGTTTCAGTATCAACCCAAGAAGACTACACCTGAACCTCAGAAGGTGGAGGGCACCAAGAAGATGGCTTCTGATATGCCTAGTACGAGTGGAACGAAGATTTCTACATCTAATCAGTTTGCTGCCCTTAATATGGATGATGCGGATGCTTTTGGTATTCCGTCTAATGATAACAACAAGGATGTGGATGCTGGTAGTTCAGTGGAAGTTACTGCGGATGAGTCTAGTAAGACAGCTAGTACAATAGAAGTTAATAAGGATGAGTCTAATAAGACAGGTAATACAATGGAAGTTAATGCGGAGGAGTCTAGTAAGGGTTCTACTCCTATTGTTGAGAAAATTGATAAGCTTGAAAAGCTATTTATTGATGGAAGAGCTACTCTTGTGGATGATGATGGTCATCCTATTCCGTCGACCTCTGCCACTAAAAGGGTTAACCCATTTTCAAATGTGGGAAATATTGTGTTGTCTGACTCAGAAGACAAGGTGGTCGCTAACCCCTTTAATGAGTCTGCTAATTTTTTTGGTGGGGGGCAAGAATTTGAACAAGATTATGATGACTATGACTACGATGACTATGCGAACCAGGTGTATGACCTTCCCGGTAATTTGAATGCTTTCAATGCCATGTATGGTACCAAGCTTCAAGGCCTTAGGAAGTAATTTATTTCATTTTTCTTATGTTATCATTTGAGTTGTGGTTTGATTTCTAGTTAAGAAATTAGGAAGTATCTTGTTATGTAAGCTTTTAGCCTATGTAACGGGCTGAGATGTGGGACTTCACCCATATCCATTGTANACATTAGAACTCTCATCCAAATCACTAAAAACACCAAAAGCATTAGACGTGTTCACCACTTTAGCATCCTTAATTGGTTGTTTGGACGTAGACGCCTCTTTTGTATTGTCTTTGGAAGGAGAAGCCAAACTTACAGTGGTGAAAGAAACACCATGAATGAGACAATGTTGCCTGAAAAAGAATATTAAAACAAACATATATAGTGTTAGTTAGGTTTAGGGTTTTTTGCGTGCATGTCACTTAAACTATAATTTTAAATGCGTGCATGAAATTATATCTACACAATTGTATTGTATCCAATCCATGTTAGAAGGTGCTCCATCTTAAGTCTCATATATGTTATATATTTAGCTTTTTGCTAGTCTATTTATATTTATTCACCCATGATATATGATCTTAAACAACATGATATGATTACACCGGTAGACAGAGGTTGGAGAGAGTACCCATAAGTCCAAATGCAAGTTTCAGGTGAGGGAATTGACCGGCTATCACCATTTTTGTCGCTTCATCTTAACCACTCATCTTTATTAGTTAAGATGAAGTGTTTTAAAAGAGTAGTTGGGTAAAAATTTGTTAAAATGAGGTAATATTTATCGTGTTAAAGTGTGTTTATTTAAAAAAATAATAATAAGAAAAAAAATAAAAAGAATTAAATCCAAACTTAAACGTTATGCAATGGATAGACTGCAAATCTTTTGTCTTTTAGCTCATTTGATTCTCGTCGAATTGAAAACCGGCGAGTGCAGTGGCGGAGCTAGAAATTTTTTTTTGGGAGGGCCGAAACAATTTTTGTTCCGGAAGAACATTAAATGGGAGTGCCAAACAATTTTTTTTTCCGGAATAACACATGAAATCGCGAAAAAATACACTAACAGGCTTAGGCCTAGGGGGCCGGGACCCTTCCCGGTCTCTTAATAGCTCCGCCCCTGGGCGAGTGGTCTGGTGTCGTGGCGAGCAATCAATGAGAGGTGGCGAGTTGTCACGTTTGGAATCGGCGAGTGGTCTCGCCGCCACACCCGATCCTCTTATATCAATTGCCATTGAGTTAATAAAAATATTATATCGTATACCTAAAAAAGTACAGATACTTGTCTTTATTTGATGTTCAAAAAGCTAGTGCAACAAGTAAGAAATGACTAAAATACAAAGAGGACATTAGTGTATAAAAGTGTACCTATTTTATAAGGAGGGTCTACCACTCCCACTCCCCTTGCAAAAGGGAGGAATCAAGCTTCACTTTCCATTAGATAACTTAATTGGAGTCCTTCCCATGCTTTCCTCTTGGTTCTCATGCATCTTCAATTTAGTGCGTATACTCGAGCATTGATGGGGTGTAATGTACAATGTACTTTTGTACAACAAATTGACACTCGAGTGCGATTTCATTGACAACGACTTCAATTCTTTGATAGACATTGCTGAATTCACAATTAGCCGTTGCAACATGCTAAGGGAAATTACTTTAAACTTGATAACATATATCAAACATGCTAAGAACTTGATCTTGTATTATTCTAGCACACCATCATGGAAAAAAGATTTACCCCTTAGTATGGGGGATGTGCTATATTGTAAGAGCATGAATTGTGAACCTTTGTTTTTCATGAAAACTTTGAATTAGAAATCAAGCACATAGACTAACTGAGTGGCTCACAAGGTTTATCTATTAGTGTTTTTTATAACACTTGTACTATATATATATGCTTCGAAACTTGTTTAAGGATCGCGGTATGCATGAAGCAAAGCAAACAATTCCAAATCTATGGAAGTATTTATTTTGTTAACCGCGTACCTTTCAATATATAGTGTTCACATCGTGTATATATAGCGATAGGTTAAGACAATCTAGAGGGATATGTAGGCAGACAATGCTCAATCGCTGAAAATGGTTTGTAGAACTACGCCCGAGGGCCCGAGCTGCCATTCATACACTAGACCGTCCTTATGGAAACAAGAAATAGCTAAGGTGATCCAAATTAAATGTCCTTAATTACTTTTGTAAGTTCTTTTAGTGTAAACCAAATAAGGAAATTAGTCACATTCGAACCATGCTACGGATACGTATGTCAAGAACATTTAAGCTATATGAGTACTGATAAGGACATAGATCATCCTTCCTTTAACTCCTTTTATTTATAAGCAAATTACCTGAAAATGTATGCAACTTGCCACTTTTTCTCATTGTATGTAGCTTTCTTTTTTTTTTTCCCAATGTGTCACTAAATTTGCTAAATTCGTCCATTGTGTGTAGCGGTGACTTGATTCACCTGCTGGAACAGGTTAACCTAACGGTCGTTAGGTTTATCATTGCACCGTTAGTCCTTTAGACTAACGATCGTTTATCATGACTACATACAATGACAAAAAGTAACAAGTTAGATGAATTTTATAATTTTTAAAATTTATGTACGTTTTTTACACATTTTTGCACACATTTTTATACACACATTTTTATACACGTTTTTATGCATGTTTTTTACGGATTTTCATACACACATTTTTATACACATTTTTATACACACGTTTTTATACACACGTTTTTTATACACACGTTTTTATGCACGGTTCTACACACGTTTTTATACGTTTTCGCTAGTTTTTTTGCGTTTTTGCCAGTTTTTTTGCGTTTTCGTCCAGTTTTTTGCGTTTTCGTCCGGTTTTTCACGTTTTCGTCCGGCTTTTCACATTTTCCTCCAATTTTTTTACGTTTTCGTCTATTTTTTACGTTTTCGTCAGTTTTTTCACGCTTTCGTCTGTTTTTTCACGTTTTTGTCCCTTTTTTTTGCGTTTTCGTCCCGTTTTCGTGTTTTCGTCCATTTTTTCGCGTTTTCGTCCGGCTTTTTACGTTTTCGTCCGATTTTTCAATTTTTCGTCCGTTTTTTCACGTTTTCGTCCATTTTTTACGTCTTCGCCAAATTTTTTATGTTTTCGTCTGTATTTTTATGTTTTCGTCCCTTATTTCACACTTTCTGACAAAAAAGTAAAAAACTGACAAAAACGTAAAAAATATAGACGAAAACGTGAAAAATCTGACGAAAACATGAAAAACCGACGAAACGTAAAAAAACGGACAAAAACGTGAAAAACAAACGAAAACGTGGAAAATCTGACGAAAACGTAAAAAAACGGACGAAAACGTAAAAAAACTGACAAAAGCGTAAAAAAATGACGAAAACGTGAAAAATCTAACGAAAACATAAAAAAGCGGACGAAAACATAAAAAAACCGACGAAAACGTAAAAAAACTGACAAAAGGTAAAAAAATCCGACGAAAACATAAAAAAACTAACAAAACGTAAAAAAACTGACAAAAACATAAAAACCCGGACGAAAACGTGAAAACCCGGACGAAAACGTAAAAAATCGGACGAAAACGCGAAAAAACGGACGAAAACGCGAAAAAACGGACAAAAACACGAAAAACCGGACGAAAACGTAAAAAAACTGACGAAGACGTAAAAAAACCGACGAAAACGTAAAAAAACCGACGAAACGTAAAAAAAAGACAAAAACGTAAAAATGTGTGTATAAAAAACGTGTGTATAAAAACGTATATAAAAATGTCTGTATAAAGACGTGTGTATAAAAACGTGTGTAAATGTGTGTTTATAAAAACGTGTGTAAAACCGTGCATAAAAATGTGTGTATAAAAAACGTGTGTATAAAAACGTGCATAAAAACGTGTATACAAATGTATGTATGAAAATCCGTATAAAACATGCATAAAAACGTGTATAAAAATGTGTGTATAAAAGCGTGTATAAAAATGTGTGCAAAAACATGTAAAAAACGTACATAAATTTTAAAAATAATAAAAGTCATCTAACTTGTTACTTTTTGTCATTGTATGTAGCCATGATAAACGATCGTTACTCTAAAGGACTAACGGTGCAATGATAAACCTAACGACCGTTAGGTTAACCTGCTCCAGTAGGTGAATCAAGTCACCGCTACACACAATGGACGAATTTAGCAAGTTTAGTGACACATTGGGAAAAAAAAGAGAAAGCTACATACAATGGAAAAAAGTGACAAGTTGCATACATTTTCAGGTAATTTGCCCTTTATTTATTATCTTTCCACTTCATTTATCTTCTCTTTATAATACAACTCTGGAATACAACGTGACTAATATGGAACAACTATTCTTTCCCTTTTTTTCTTTTAACAATAAGACACTACACTTTGTTGCCTAAAGCTCAAAGAAATGTGGTCATTATCTACTTTTGGTAAAAACTTTAGCGTAGAATCAGTAGGTATTAGTTTTAGGTAAATGATTGGTATGTACTTTTAAACTTTGGTTTGAATGCATTAATCTTAGCTTTTAGGAAATAAAAATGGTATAATTTGCAAAACGATGGCCGACAACATTTGTTTTATGAGCGGCGATCCACTGCATTTTCTAAGGAGCTCAATAAGACACATTATATAACTCGATATTCTTTCATGATTCATTTATTTTCTGTAAGTAAATATGAAGAAGCTTAGCCATGTACAAGAACCAATAAGATGAGTCTATAAGATACTCAAAAGAATGATTTTTTTATTGAAAACATCTCGATTTTAAAATATTTTTGTGTCGTTTAAGGATGTTACCTCATTGGACGTTAGTGCGTAATTATTACTCATGGCATTGGGAGTGTGGACAACACAATAATGCCAAAAGTACATGAAGGTATGAAAAATCTCTAATCAAAGCCGAAGATATATATATTAAAAAAAGAAAAAAAAAAAAAAAAAAAAAAAAAAAAAAAAAAAAAAAAAAAAAAAAAAAAAAAAAAAAAAAAAAAAAAAAAAAAAAAAAAAAACCACCTCTCATGGTTGAGGGCTGGCAAGACGTTCCGGCTCGCCGGAATAAAGGAAGACAAAAAAACAAAGGTGAAACGAAGGGGGTAGGGGATGTGACCAAGTTTTTCGTGTCTAATCTCCCAAGTGGGTGCACTCTGTGGGTGGTGTCGGAGTTTCTTGGTTATTATGGGGAGGTTGTGGGCTCCTACATCGCCAAGAAGCGTGATAAAGAAGGGAAAAGGTTTGGGTTCTGTTCGTTTAGAAAGGTTGAAAATGTCCTCGAGTTGGAATAGAGGATGAATGGAGTCAAGATGGGGTTGTGTAAATTGAAAGTTAATGTTGCTAAGCTTGCTGTGGAGAACATCGGGTTGCGGGAGTTGGAAGAGCGAGCCGATAGGAAGCATGATAATCCTGAGATGCTGGTTGGTAGGATGCAAGAGAAACAAGAAGTGGAACGACAGAATAAGGTTAATGGGCAAACTTTTCATCCTAGTGATGGGCTGTCTTTTAGGGCAGTTCTTAATGGAAAGTCAAGCGTGGATCCTGGCGTACATGCGGAGTCGTCTTGTAGGTCCATTAAAGTTCCAGATAATGTCGTCGCGTTCTTTGAAATCAGAGGTAAGGCGTTGATTGGCAGAGTTACTGATTTGAAGATGCTCACGCGCATGAAGGAATTGCTAGCCGAGAATATGGTCGGAGGGTTAGACATTGTGTATGTTGGAGGTCTTTCCCTATTGCTGAATTTCCATGATAAAGAAGACGCGGTGGATCTTTTGTCGAAGAAGGACGTCTGGAGTAATTGGTTTTCGGTGTTGGATCTTTGGGAAGGCCAATCTTTGTCGTTTGAACGGGTGGCTTGGCTCAAGATTCATGGTGTTCCCATTAATCTTGCTATTAATGAGGTGTTTGATGATGTTGCTAGCCAGTTTGGGAAGATCGTCCATCCGTCACAACTCAGTCATGAGGATGGTGATATTTCAGTAGGCTTAGTTGGGATTCTTGTTGGTGATGGTAAGAAAGTCAATGAATCTGTGAACCTGAGATGGACAAACAAAGTTTTTAAGTCTTGGATAACAGAGGTAGAAGGAAGCTGGGAACCAGAGTGCGTTGGATCGGTGGGCAAACGGGTGGTGGAAGCGGATGCCGCTTCTGTTGATAATAATGTTGAAACCTTGCTGGAAATGGTGCACGATTCAAAGTCGAAAGCTGTAATACCTCGTAAAAATCCCATGTCATTTATTAATGCTAATTACAGAATTAATACTTATCTGATTATAACTGAGCCATTTTTGCGGGCTAATTTGAATTTTTATGAAACCATTACGTATTACTTGCTTTAGTCACTACCTGAAACCGAATAACTTGATGTGACTCGAATAGCTCCCACTTGCGAACCAGAACCTAATTATACCGCGTGATATATATAAATAAAACTGTATCGAATCCTATTACAATATATATATGAACTACATGTATATATACAAGTGTAACCGATAAAATCCTGTGTTCTTTCTTGAACCAACATTGACGCAATATTTCCCCGAAACGCGAGTCTGTTTTCGCATGAATTTTACTTGGGCCTTCGACTTGTCTTAGCCCAACTTAACTTCTCTTATATTTTCTTCCTTTACTCGGACGGGGCCGCGCTGCCTCACAAGCCCAACATGTAATCATTTTCTTTTTCATTTCGTTTGGGCCGAGAGACACCCTCAAGCCCAACATATCTTTCTTTTTCTTTCTTGGGCTGCTGCGACTACACAAGCCCACACTGAGAGGTTCAAAAAAAAATTCAAAAACATATTAGTTACTTGTTTTCTTTCATTTTTGTTGATCCTTACTCGATTCGAACCCGACACCAACTCGAGACACAAGTTCTATGTTCAAATCCTTTCTTTGTTTATCCATTCGACATCACAGTAGCACAACTTCATTCGAGACCTTTTCTTTCTCCTTTCTTTTCTTTGTCGACCCAAGCCTTCACGCCACTTTCCTTCTTTTTCTTTTCTTTGCCTCTCTCGACAACAACATCAAACCCCCAAAGACCCTCACTTGTCAACTCAAGAACTTCCAACTTCTTTTTCCTTGACACCCTAAGTCTCGACATAAACCCTTTCTTTTTTCCCTTTGCGTGTGCAACATACTAAGACCAAACACAACCTCAAGCCACCCTAACCCTTTTAAGCCTAACCATTATATTAATCACCTACTCCATACCCTTTTCTTCCAAAGCCTCATTACCCAAGGGTTATTATGTCCCAAAATCACCAACAAAGACTCACATGCTTCTTCCATATCTTTGTTTATTCAATTTAAGTACACACATGTTTCACTAAACCCTTTGACCTATACTTAAATAAACCAAAAACTCATCATAGCCTCTTGAATCCTATCTTAATCGACTTGACTAAACCAAAAGAGACTAGACATTTTGTTCCCTTCGAATGACATATCATAGCACATGCTAAACACATGAATCACACTAAACTCTTCTATAAATACTCTCGTTTTCATTTCACTCTCGCCACACTTCTCACATCTCACAAAGATCACAAATAAATATTCTTACTACTCCCTTTCTTGCTACTGTCGAACACAAGGAAGCCACACAAGATTTTGGGTCGAATATAAGTATTTTGGGTTAAGGAAATTTGCTCGTGGGTTATATATTCGAAAGGGTTACCAAGTTTGCTAGTCCCTCATCTCTCGTCTTGTATCCTCACTCGACCACTTCACCGTCTTTTGGGTGTTGTAAGTTACTTGACCTCTATTCATCTCTTTTGATAACTATTTTCATTTTCGTGCATACATTTTAAATTCATAACGACTAAAACCCATAAAAACAAAAAAACTACAACTCATTATAACCACCTAGACACCCTAGGAATGTCTCAATATCTTTTTATTCGAACGTACAATATATATAAATTTTGCCACAACTCGTTTCTTTGCAGTAATCTAAACCAAGTTGGCTAAACATGCAAGTTTTATTACGTTAAATACTAACCTAGATCGGCCTAATTCTAAGCACCATCGAACGATTTTCTAAATATCCTAAAATCATATTTTGGGCCCAACTGGGCTAACGAGCCCATGAAAACCTCTTAAATATTTTCGGAAAAGCCAAAATAAAATTTCGAAATATTTTTGAATTAAAAAAAAAAAAATTATAAACTTTTATAAAGTTAAAATGATGGCTTTTTATAAAATAAAAGTTAATTATTTCAAAAACTTAACGTTGGACTATTTTTGCAAAATATTTCGTTAAGGGACTAAAAGTGTCAAAACTTTGAAACTTTCGGATCTAAAATAAAACAATGAAATTTAATAAAACCTAGGGGTAGAAACTGCCATTTAAGGAAAGATAAAGTAAAAAAATGAAAAAGTACTATTTTGGATTGAAAATGTAATTATTTTAACGTAAGGACTAAAAGTGTAACTTTCGTTATAACTAAGGGTTAAACTTGTCATAAGCATATATACTTTTATAAACTATATTATTTTACTTAATATATTTCTTTTACAAAAATATAACTATAACCTTATAACTAAAAATATTTATTAAATATTTTTACTCATATAACACGATAACGTAATACGTATAATAATAATACTTACTATTATAAGTTACCTTTGAAATTTGAGACATTTTAAAACGAGTAATCCGACGTTACCACATCTGAAGATACCACGTTCATCATTCACGCATCGAAATCATAAAACCGATAATAATGTATATATATCACATTAATTTAGGTCGCAAGTCGGAGGGTATTCACTGCTATTCATTGCTATTTCATAGCTACCCGTTGAATTTAATTTGAACATTAACTGGAAATTACTTTACCGAGGTGAGTTTATAGTCCCACTTTTTAAACTGTTTTACTAAACCGCGTGGGGAGATACATGCGATAAACCGAACACAAGTATTTTTAGTATGCTATTATTTCCTGATTTCCTGATATTGCCTAAGTTGACCCTATGCTAAAAGTCCCTCTTTCACGAACCTTAATCACTTGCGAGTGAGCGTGTAATATAGTTAATAGATCTATTGGGACCGACAACCCACCTAAGGCAATCCCGATTTGTTGTCAGGAGGTGAGCTATATTCGTACTTTTGGGAAAACCTAGCATAGCTTTCCCCTGAGGGCCCTACGTCATTTACATCCTTCGTGGTGTAGTTGATTGCGACATGACTGTTAAGGCTTGAGTATCGTGAAACCTTAGGAGCAATATCGTATGTGTAGATTAATTTTTATACATACTTATTACCGAGCTAACCCGTGAGCTCACCGATTTAAAAACTCTTATCTTGTGTTCAAATTATTACTACTTAAACTACTATGAATTCACTCAACCTTTGTGTTGACTTTTTTAGCATGTTTATCTCAGGTAATTAGCGGGCATGATGGCACGGAGCTGGCAAAACGGCACAAAACCTCCCTTTTTATCTTAATAAACTTATCATTCTTTTCAAACTCATCACTACTTTTGAAGTATTTATACTTCATGGGAAAAATCTTTTGTACTATGAATATTGAGTTTTTATTGAATGATATAAAATTTATCTTTTGAATTATTTACTATATGTTGACTGTGGTCGATACGTAATTACCCCGAATAAGTCTTCCGCTGTGTTCCAAAAATTTTCGGGGTGTTACAGATTGGTACCAGAGCCAAGGTTATAGTGAACCAAAGAAATTTTAAAAATTTGGACTATAACCATACGATTTTGAAACAAACTATTTTACACCATACTACTTTGTGCCCTCCGTGCCAGCGCTTGTCGACATCATGCTCTAAGGTTTGATCTTACATACAGTATACTAAGAATCATTTTTAGCATCATAACTTATACATGTATAGCATTATGTAGACTAAATGACTTATATCATTATTGGGATATTACAGTACCATGTCGCCCCCTATTATCATATTATCTGACAGTGACTCTACTTTACCTGTTTCCCCTATTCCTTCTGCCATCCCATCCGGGAACACATCTGGAGAGACTGAGCCCTTCGAGGAGGGTGATGACGCCTCGACACCTGTTGACTCGTTTGCTGATGGACCACTTCACCGTCCCCTCATTGGACCCATGACGCATGACCAGTATCTTTATGATCAGTACCTTCAGTCGCAACAATTCTTGGCTGCAGATGATTGTCCTACACCACCTCCTAGCCACCACTCCGGATCAGATGCTGATGACGAGTCATCCGACTCGGACTCTTCTGATTCTGCTTCATCTATTCCACCACCACCCCCGCCTGCACCGGTTCGCCGGCGCAAGCGTGTCAGATTCCTTGAGCCTTTCGAGCCTGAGCCATTCATGGAAAATTTCAAGTATCGCCCAGATGGTTTTACTTTCCGATGCACGGCTCGGAAGCGAGTCCGTCGATCAACTTCTTTTGTACCACCACCACTATCAGCTCCATCACTCGTATCTTCTATACCATCCCCTGTATCTTCACCATCATCGTTACCATCACCTTTACCTTCACCCCCATCACCACTACCCGAGCCATATCCTTACATGTTACCTACTTTCACTACACCAGAGGTTCTACCACCCATGCCAACACCTACTATTTTTTACTCACAGACTACCACTGTATCGATTCCTTCCCCCACTTCGTCTCCTACTACTTCACCTCCACCTACTACTAAGGAGACCATTCCATCTACTAGTACCCATAGGAGGGTTGATGCTCGGAGATGGTCATTTCTGTTAGAGGCCATCCGTCTTTGGAGATTTATAGAAGGATCCCCGAGAGCTGGGGAGCTTCGAGAGAGTTCCACAGTTGTGCTTCCGGTCACTGGAGAGCCAATGCACCACACTATCCCACTATTAGCTGCTAGGTTGGTTAGACATGAGGATCGTATTGATGAGATTGTGAGTGCCATAGAGGAGATTTCTCTCGAGCGAGTCGAGAACATTGAGGAGGAGGTTACGAACCTTGTGGTACACAGGGTAGCTTTAGAGCAGGTATTTCAGCTGATGGGCACCGAGATTGAGGAGGCTGTAGATACTGTCACTGAGTTCAGCCACCGACTTGACGCTCAGAGTCAGAAGATTCAGAAGCTGAGGGATATTGCCATGATGACACAGCAGATGTTGGAGCATCAGACACAGGAGTTAGCCGCAGCTAGTGCCACCATACATACACTCAGCACTACTCTTGAGGAGGTTCAGGCCAGAGAGAGATCTAGAGATGTAGAGATGCTGGAGATGATCAGGATTATTCGAGGGTTAGAGCGTAGATCAGGAGGCGCACCTGGAGCATCATAGATTCATGACGTATCACTACATGCTTAGACATCTTAACTTGCCCTGCGTGGCATTAATAATTCTGTATTGTATTGTTTTGTAACAATGTAACAATTATTAAAACCTTGTGTTGGTTACGATTGTACTGTAATGATATTAATCTATGTTGTTTTAGTTGTCTGATCTTATGTTATACCCTGGTGAACCACCATATTGAGATTCATTATAAATTCCATGTGTGTTGTTACATTTCGTGATGATTATTTATGAATGATATGGATTATTCTGATGTATGTATTCATGGTGTGATTGTAATGCATTTAGTGATGATCTCGACTATTATGAACTTAGTTATGTTATTCCTACCAGTTGTGATGAGATCGATGTTCGAAGTTTAACTTATGCACTTGCGATTTTATAAAACTATGGCTCCTAGAAAGACTGCACATGCCGCCACCGCTGCTCCCGCCTTGACTCAAGCTGCTATCAGGAAGTTGATTGCTGATGGAGTCGCTGCAGCATTGGAGCAGCAGGCAAGATCAAGTAGTGAGGCCCGACCTACTGCAGAAAGCGAGACCCCCGCAACTCGCAAATGTAGCTACAAGGACTTCATGGCTTGTAAGCCTACTTACTTTAAAGTAACTGAAGGAGAAACGGAACTTGCTCGTTGGTTGAGAGAACTGAGACTGTGTTTGTTAAGTGCGGTTGTGCCGCTGAGAACAAAGTCTCGTTTGCTACGGGAACCTCGCTGGAAGATGCTCTATCATGGTGGAACGCGACTGCTCAGAAGATGGGCATAGAAGAAGCCTATCAAATCACCTGGACTGATTTCAAGGAAAAGCTGTTGAAGAAGTACTGCCCAAGAGGAGAGATTAAGAAACTAGAAGATGAGTTTCACCTTTTGGTCGTGAAAGGGAATGACCTTAAGGCTTATGATAGGAGATTTCAAGAGTTGGCCCTACTATGTCCTTCTAAGATGTCAGATTTGGAGAAATTACTGGAGAAATATATCGAAGGACTACCAAGGAGCATTGAGGGAAACGTCACCTCGTCTAAACCGCAATCTTTGGAAGAGGCAATGTCTATTTCCCAAAGGTTGCTAGACAGGAAGATTAAGCGTAACTCTGCTCAGGGAAACAAAGATCACAAAAGAAAGTTTGATGCTCGTAGGGCAACCGACAACAACAACCGAAATGGAAACTGCTACAATAACCGTAACTACCATCAGGGAAGAAACAACCACCATATCCAGCAAAATCACCGACAGGAAACTGTTAGAGCTTACGTCATAGCACCAGCTAAGACCCCAGGATATGCTGGTAACGCACCTTATTGCAACCAGTGCAAGCTACACCATCATGGACAGTGTTTCGCTAAATGTAAGAGATGCCAACAGACTGGACATCGGATTCAGGATTGCAAAGCTACAGGAGCTAACTTACAACCAGTGTCTGTGGTATGCCATGCTTGTGGGAAGAAGGGACACTACAAGAGTCAGTGTACCGACAAGAACAACAACGCACGTGCTAGAGTATA
>LBNU01028083.1:2182-14348 GCA_014162995.1 Artemisia annua | reverse complement strand
ATAAAAGAGTCGTGACTCGGGGAAATGTTCTATAAACGGCAGGGTCATCCGAATTTTGTAAAATTACTTTATAAACTCAACTATTTTATCAACTACTAATTTAATTCGAAAACCCTTTTATTTCAACGATGTTTTGGGAATGGGTAAAGAGCCGAAACTAGTTTATTGGAATTTACTTGTTCTTTGCATTGTATCCATTTCACTTCGACTTCTTTCTTCGAGATATCTTGTCTTTTCTGCGTACTTGGGCATTTCGCCGACATATTCTTTTATTTTCTCGTCACCCACACGAGACTTCTATTTCTTCTTTTTGAAACCTTATTTTTTTTCAAACGTCATTGTCTTTTATAAAACTTTATTCAAGCATTGTTTATTAAAGTATTCGAGTACCATTGCTGAGTTATGATATTTATATTGATGTAGGTTTGCTGAGATTATTTGCTGTTGAGGGCATCTATTTATTGGTTATGATCTCGTTTCCTGCTATTGTTAAGTGTGATTTCATAGCATTTATATTTTAAATGTTTATAAACCCATGGGGTGGAGATACGTGCTTTAAATGTTTTCTAAGCACAAGTATTTTATTATGCTTTCCTGATTGTATGCTTTGCCTGACGATGTGCTAATAGCTCATGCCTTAGCCATGCAAGACCCTTCAGATCATGAACCATTTAATCCACTTGCGAGGACGCGATATAGGTTATATGGCCTATAGGAATTGACCCTCCACTCCTTCTTGCTGGTTGATAGGAAAATTGTGGTGTACTAATTCGATTTGTCGATAATTGGCAATACCGGCCTTGGGGGGCACTGTTATATTATTAATTCGCGAGTTATATGATACTCATGATTGTGGTTAACGTTTGCGTGTCATGAGGGCTTAGCATCATCAACAATGTTATAGCACAGGGATCCTCTTATACATTGTTTATCTTGATTCCCGATTAGCATTATGGTTGCTCATATTTGATTAAAACCTTTCGTGCTCAATTTATATTTTAAACTAATGGATTACACTCAACCTTTGTTTGACTTTTTAAGCACTGTATTTCAGGTTATTAATGATATTAATGTTTAGCTTGCGATTGATGACGGATTTGGGCGTGGAGGAGTGCTAACGGCTGGAAAGGCGATTCTGTCAAGTGCAGCTCTTAACTACTTCACTACCTTATTTTGCATGTCATTCGTAAACGCCTTTTTGTTCTACTATTTTCGCTGCTAAACTTTGTCTATTTCCGCTGCAAACTTATTTACTTGTTTCCGCTGCTACTTTGCTTTGACTTAAGAGTCCTTGTACTCTAAACGGTTTGTAATTTGAATGATATGTTTTGTCACATTTATAAACGTCCCGAGTCGTGGTCGTTAGCTATAAATGTGCTTGGTTTCTATTTGCGTAATACCCCCAGCACGATAGCTGCCATATTTGAGTTGGGGGTGTTACATTGTGTTCATAGATGATATTCTTATTTACTCCCGAGGTAAGGAAGAGCATGTTGAACACCTAAGAACCATACTAGCACTGCTCAAAGAGGAGAAATTGTACGCCAAATTCTCCAAGTGTGATTTTTGGATAGAGAAAGTACAATTTCTTGGGCACGTGATTGATAGTAAAGGTATTCACGTAGATCCCGCTAAGATTGAAGTTGTTAAAAATTGGACGTCTCCCACTTGCCCTACCGAGATACGTCAATTTTTAGGTCTTGCCGGATATTACCAAAGATTCATTGAAGGATTCTCCAAGATTGCTTAGCCGTTAACCAAATTAACTCGGTAGAAGAAGAAATTTGATTGGGGAGAAGAGCAAGAAACAGCATTCCAATTCTTGAAGAAGAAGCTTTGCGAAGCCCCAATACTAGCATTACCCGAAGGTAGTGAGGACTTCGTAGTGTATTGCGACGCGTCAACCCAAGGATTGGGAGCCGTGTTGATGCAGAGTTTTAAGGTAATAACTTATGCTTCCCGACAACTTAAACCTCATGAGGAAAACTATACCACCCATGATCTAGAACTAGGAGCGGCAGTATTCGCTCTCAAGTTATGGAGACACTACCTGTATGGTACTAAATGTACGGTTTTCACTGATCACAAAAGTCTCCAGCATATTTTAGATCAAAAGGAGTTGAACATGAGACAACGTCATTGGTTAGAGTTGCTAAGCGATTACGATTGTGAAATTCGTTACCACCCTGGAAAAGCTAATGTTATAGCAGATGCTTTAAGTAGAAAGGAACGAATCAAACCTCTTAGAGTCAGATCCTTGGGAATAACAATTAGATCACCCTTACCGTCACAAATCCTTGAAGCCCAAGATGAAGCGCTTAAGGAAGAGAACAGACCGAATGAGAAGATTTATGGCATGCCCGAGAGCAAGAATGGATTTATAAGGAAACCAAACGGAAGACTGTGTTTCAAAGACAAAAGTTGGGTTCCACTGTATGGAGGAATACGTGACCTAATCATGCATGAATCCCATAAATCGAAGTATTCAATTCATCCCGGTTCGGATAAAATGTACCAGGACCTCAAGAAGCTATATTGGTGGCCAAACATGAAAGCTGAGATTGCAGAGTATGTCGGAAAGTGTTTGACCTGCTCGAGAGTAAAGGCTGAACATCAAAAACCATCTGGTTTATTTATTAAACCCGAGCTGCCAATGTGGAAATGGGAAAGGATCATAATGGACTTTATTACAAAATTACCCAAGACATCGAATGGATCCGACACCATATGGGTTATTGTTGACCGTCTCACCAAATCAGCACACTTCTTACCGATCAAGGAAACCGATGATATGGACACTATCGCTCGTTTATACCTAAAGGAGATAGTTTCACGGCATGGAGTGCCGATCTCTATCATTTCCGACCGAGACAGCCGTTTCACATCTAACTTTTGGCAATCTTTACAGAAAGCCTTAGGAACTAAGTTAGATATGAGTACCGCTTACCATCCACAGACTGATGGTCAAAGTGAAAGGACTATTCAAACCCTAGAGGACATGCTCCGAGCATGCATAATTGACTTTGGTAAAAGTTGGGTGAGACACCTACCATTAGCTGAGTTTTCATATAACAACAGTTACCATGCCAGTATTAAAGCCACACCGTTTGAAGCACTATATGGTCGAAAGTGTCGATCGCCAGTTTGTTGGGCCGAAATTGGAGATGTTCAGATCTCAGGACCCGAATTAGTTCACGAGACCACTGAGAAAATAGTGCAAATTAGGAAGCGTCTACAAGCCGCCCGAGATAGGCAAAAGAGTTATGCCGACGTAAGAAGGAAACCTTTGGAATTTCAGATTGGAGATAGAGTCATGCTTAAGGTATCACCATGGAAAGGGATGATTAGGTTTGAAAAACGTGGAAAGCTAAATCCGAGATACGTAGGACCATTCACGATCATTGAGAGAGTCGGTCCGGTAGCGTACAAACTTGAACTCCCTGAAGAGCTCAGTAGAGTACATAATACTTTTCATGTTTCGAACTTGAAAAAGTGTCTGTCAGATGAAACCCTCGTTATTCCCCTGAAAGAGATTAAAATCGACGATAAGTTGAACTTTATTGAGGAACCCGTCGAAATTATGGACAGGGAAGTAAAACAGCTTAAGCAAAGCCGCATTCCTATTGTCAAGGTTGGATGGAACTCTAGTAGAGGACCTGAATTCACTTGGGAGCGCGAGGACCAAATCCGTGCTAAGTACCCTCAGCAATGCGACTCTGGATTCCGGGACGAATCCAATCTAACGAGTGGGTACTGTAATACCTCGTAAAAATCCCATGTCATTTATTAATGCTAATTACAGAATTAATACTGATCTGATTATAATTGAGCCATTTTTGCGGGCTAATTTGAATTTTTATGAAACCATTACGTATTACTTGCTTTAGTCACTACCTGAAATCGAATAACTTGATGTGACTCGAATAGCTCCCACTTGCAAACCAGAACCTAATTATACCGCGTGATATATATAAATAAAAACTGTATCGAATCCTATTATAATATATACATGAATTACATGTATATATACCAGTGTAACCGATAAATTCCGTGTTCTTTCTTGAACCAACATTGACGCAATATTTCCCCGAAACGCGAGTCCGTTTTCGCATGACTTTTACTTGGGCCTTCGACTTGTCTTAGCCCAACTTAACTTCTCTTATATTCTCTTCCTTTACTCGGACTGGGCCGCGCTACCTCTCAAGCCCAACATGTAATCATTTTCTTTTTCATTTCGTTTGGGCCGATTGACACCCCCAAGCCCAACATATCTTTCTTTTTCTTTCTTGGGCTGCTGCGACTACACAAGCCCACACCAAGAGGTTCAAAAAAAATTCAAAAACATATTAGTTACTTGTTTGCTTTCATTTTTGTTGATCCTTACTCGATTCGAACCCGACACCAACTCGAGACACAAGTTCTATGTTCAAATCCTTTCTTTGTTTATCCATTCGACATCACAGTAGCACAACTTCATTCGAGACCTTTTCTTTCTCCTTTCTTTTTTTTTGTCGACCCAACCCTTCACGCCACTTTCCTTCTTTTTCTTTTCTTTGCCTCACTCGACAACAACATCAAACCCCCAAAGACCCTCACTTGTCAACTCAAGAACTTCCAACTTCTTTTTCCTTGACACCCTAAGTCTCGACATAAACCCTTTCTTTTTTCCCTTTGCGTGTGCAACATACTAAGACCAAACACAACCTCAAGCCACCCTAACCCTTTTAAGCCTAACCATTATATTAATCACCTACTCCATACCCTTTTCTTCTAAAGCCTCATTACCCAAGGGTTATTATGTCCCAAAATCACCAACAAAGACTCACATGCTTCTTCCATATCTTTGTTTATTCAATTTAAGTACACACATGTTTCACTAAACCCTTTGACCTATACTTAAATAAACCAAAAACTCATCATAGCCTCTTGAATCTTATCTTAATCGACTTGACTAAACCAAAAGAGACTAGACATTTTGTTCCCTTCGAATGACATATCATAGCACATGCTAAACACATGAATCACACTAAACTCTTCTATAAATACTCTCGTTTTCATTTCACTCTCGCCACACTTCTCACATCTCACAAAGATCACAAATAAATATTCTTACTACTCCCTTTCTTGCTACTGTCGAACACAAGGAAGCCACACAAGATTTTGGGTCGAATATAAGTATTTTGGGTTAAGGAAATTTGCTCGTGGGTTATATATTCGAAAGGGTTACCAAATTTGCTAGTCCCTCGTCTCTCGTCTCGTATCCTCACTCGACCACTTCACCGCCTTTTGGGTGTTGTAAGTTACTTGACCTCTATTCATCTCTTTTGATAACTATTTTCATTTTCGTGCATACATTTTAAATTCATAACGACTAAAACCCATAAAGACATAAAAACTACAACTCATTATAACCACCTAGACGCCCTAGGAATGTCTCGATATCTTTTTATTCGAACGTACAATATATATAAATTTTGCCACAACTCGTTTCTTTGCAGTAATCTAAAACAAGTTGGCTAAACATGCAAGTTTTATTACGTTAAATACTAACCTAGATTGGCCTAATTCTAAGCACCATCGAACGATTTTCTAAATATCCTAAAAACATATTTTGGGCCCAACTGGCTAACGAGCCCATGAAAACCTCTTAAATATTTTCGGAAAAACCAAAAATAAAATTTCAAAATGTTTTTGAATTTAAAACAAATTTTTATAAACTTTTATAAAGTTAAAATGATGGCTTTTTATAAAATAAAAGTTAATTATTTCAAAAACGTAACGTTGGACTATTTTTGCAAAATATTTCGTTAAGGGACTAAAAGTGTCAAAACTTTGAAACTTTCGGACCTAAAATAAAACAATGAAATTTTAATAAAACCTAGGGGTAGAAACTGCCATTTAAGGAAAGATAAAGTAAAAAGTGAAAAAGTACTATTTTGAATTGAAAATGTAATTATTTTAACGTAAGGACTAAAGTGTAACTTTCGTTATAACTAAGGGTTAAACTTGTCATAAGCATAAATACTTTTATAACCTATATTATTTTACTTAATATATTTATTTTACAAAAATATAACTATAACCTTATAACTAAAAATATTTATTAAATATTTTTACTCATATAACACGATAACGTAATACGTATAATAATAATACTTACTATTATAAGTTACCTTTGAAATTTGAGACATTTTAAAATGAGTAATCCGACGTTACCACATCTGAAGATACCACGTTCATCATTCACGCATCAAAATCATAAAACCGATAATAATGTATATATATCACATTAATTTAGGTCGCAAGTCGGAGGGTATTCACTGCTATTCATTCCTATTTCATAGCTACCCGTTGAATTTCGTTTGAACATTAACTGGAAATTACTTTACCGAGGTGAGTTTATAGTCCCACTTTTTAAACTGTTTTACTAAACCCCGTGGGGAGATACATGCGATAAACCGAACACAAGTGTTTTTAGTATGCTATTATTTCCTGATTTCCTGATATTGCCTAAGTTGACGCTATGCTAAAAGTCCCTCTTTCACGAACCTTAATCACTTGCGAGTGAGCGCGTAATATAGTTAATAGATCTATTGGGACCGACAACCCACCTAAGGCAATCCCAATTTGTTGTCAGGAGGTGAGCTATATTCGTACTTTTGGGAAAACCTAGCATAGCTTTCCCCTGAGGGCCCTTCGTCATTTACATCCTTCGTGGTGTAGGTGATTGCGACATGACTGTTAAGGCTTGAGTATCGTGAAACCTTAGGAGCAATATCGTATGTGTAGATTAATTTTTATACATACTTATTACCGAGCTAACCCGTGAGCTCACCGATTTAAAAACTGTTATCTTGTGTTCAAATTATTACTACTCAAACTACTATGAATTTACTCAACCTTTGTGTTGACTTTTTAGCATGTTTATCTCAGGTAATTAGCGGGCATGATGGCATGGAGCTGGCAAAAGGGCACAGGACCTCCCTTTTTATCTTAATAAACTTATCATTCTTTTCAAACTCATCACTACTTTTGAACTATTTATACTTCATGGGAAAAATCTTTTGTACTATGAATATCGAGTTTTCATTGAATGATATAAAATTTATCTTTTGAATTATTTACTATAAGTTGACTGTGATCGATACGTAATTACCCCGAATAAGTCTTCCGCTGTGTTCCAATAATTTTCGGGGTGTTACAGAAGCCGATAGGGTGGAAAGTGAATCGATGGACGAATTGTTGGAAGAAGGAGAATTTCGTGAACCTATGCATGGGGAAGTGGGTGATAGTAATAATTNAGTTTTCATTGAATGATATAAAATTTATCTTTTGAATTATTTACTATAAGTTGACTGTGATCGATACGTAATTACCCCGAATAAGTCTTCCGCTGTGTTCCAATAATTTTCGGGGTGTTACAGAAGCCGATAGGGTGGAAAGTGAATCGATGGACGAATTGTTGGAAGAAGGAGAATTTCGTGAACCTATGCATGGGGAAGTGGGTGATAGTAATAATTTGCATGGGACTTCTCTAGGTGTTATTAATGAAAAAGCTGACATTGTGTTGGGTGTGGAGGTGGAAACCGAAAAGGTCAATAGCACACATATCTTTATTGCTTCAAGTAATGGGCTTAAGTCTAAAAGGAGGCCCAAGAAGGTTTGTAAAAAAAAAGGTGTCAGAGGGTCAATAACTTCTCTTCTAGCCCTGTGGAGGTAGTCCGGCCCAAGAAAAGAAGTAGACAAAAGGATAGTGATCCTTTTGACTTAGACAGATTTATTGGTATAACTCACTATGTTGAGTTGAAAGATGGTGATTCGCAACTACGATCGGTTGACAATAATTTTCAGGGTGCTGATGATGGTTCCATTGATCTGAATAAAGAGGCGTTTGCTCCTGTGTGTTCGGATACGAAGGATATTGATGGAGGCGGAGGAGAGGGGGTCGCGGAGCAAGGAGTGAACGGTGGCACCATCTTGGATAAGGAAGTGGAAGAAACTGTTAAAATAGGTGCTATTTTGGGCGCTGACTTGGCAGACCACGTTGGTCTGGTTAGGAATTCTATTGTGGATGAAGGTATTAATGCTGTGGTATTATGAATTTCTTGTCTATTAATGTTATAGGGCTAGGGGGTTTGGATAAGGTTCCTTGGCTTAATAGATTAAAGAAAGATAATGGGGTTGATTTCATGGCAATTCAAGAAACTAAAGCTGAGGATTTGTCAAAGTTTGAAGGGAAATGTATTTGGGGTAACAATAATTATGGTATGGAGTTTGTGGGTTCTGTTGGTCAGTCAGGGGGTATTTTGAGTATATGGGACAAGGGTCGGTTGTCGTTGAGCTCCTCGTATAAGGCTCGAAATTACCTCCTTGTGTCGGGGCAATTGAAGGGTAGTAATGATGTTGTTAATATCATAAATGTTTATGCCCCTCAAGGTGTTGCGGATAAGCAAGCTCTGTGGGACTCCATTGGATCGTTGGTGTTATCCATGGAGGGTATGTGGGTTGTTTTGGGGGATTTTAACACTGTTCGGTTCTCGGAGGAGAGATTGGGATCGGTTTTCAAGAATTCGTGTGCTAGGAACTTCAACTCGTTTATTCACAATTCTGGTTTGTTGGAGTACTCTATGAAGGGCAAGAAGTTTACTTGTATTCGGGACTTAGGTAAGAAATTGAGTAAAATCAATAGGGTGCTGGTTTGCAATAATTTCTTCTCTAAGTGGCCGGAAGCTTGTTTGCGTGCCATGCCGGGTCCTCACTCGGATGATTTCCCTCTGCTGTTGACAACGGTTTCAAAAATTTTGGTCCTAGACCGTTTAGAGTTTTCAATTCTTCGTTATCGAAAGATGGGTTTGAGGAAGCGGTGTATTCGGCGGCTAGGGTTGGTGGTGTTGTGGCTCCGCCGGATGTTATTTTGACAAAGAAGTTTGGCCAGATTAGGGATAGTATTAAAAGGTGGAAGGAGAATATCCTGAAGATTGAAAGTTCTGAGGAGGAGGACGCTAGAGCTGTGATAGAGAATTTGGAGGTCGAGATGGAAAGCAGGGGTCATTCGGAGGATGAAGAGTGGATTTATGCTGAATGTAAAATGGTGTTAAAAGATTTGGAGTTTAGAAAACAAGCGGATATTAAACAAAGGTCCCGGGTGAGATGGGCTCTCGAAGGGGATGAGAATTCTAGTTTTTTCCATGGCATTGTGAACTATAGGAAGGCGAATAATGGGATTCCGGGCTTGACGATTCAAGGGTTGTGGGTGAACAAACCTGCTCTGATCAAGAAGGAGGTTTTCAATTTTTTCAAGAGAAGGTTTTTGGAGGAATGTCCTGATCGCCCTAAACTTCAGTGTTGGAATATAAGGCATTTACCGGAGGAAGACATGGAGATCTTGACAGAGCGGTTCTCGGTCTCTGAAATTAAAGAAGCGGTGTTTGGTTGTGGGGAGGATAGGGCTCCGGGCCCGGATGGGTTCAATATGAGGTTTGTTAAGCATTTCTGGAATTTGTTCATGGAGTCTTTTTATAGCAGTGGAGAAATCAGTGTGGGGTGTGGTTCTTCGTTCATTACTTTGATCCCTAAAGGTCGCAATTCGGTTGAGCTTAACGACTTTAGACCTATTAGTCTTGTTAGGATTATCAGCAAGACTATTTCTAAGATATTATATAACCGTTTAAAGAGAGTTTTGGGGAAGGTGGTTTCCAACTCTCAGTCTGCTTTTTTAAGTGATAAGTTTATTCTTGATTGGCCTTTGATCATCAATGAAGTCATTACGTGGTGCAAAAGGAACAAGAAGCAAGCTTTCATTCTAAAAATTGACTTTGAGAAAGCTTACGATAATGTCAATTGGAACTTTGTTATTGACATTATGGTTCAGATGGGCTTTTCTCGGGTTTGGTGCTCATGGATTAGAGGCATTCTTAGGTCGGCTAGATCTTCGGTGTTGGTCAATGGTTCTCCCACGTTTGAGTTTCAGTTTGGGAAAGGGATGCGTCAAGGAGATCCGATCTCTCCGTTTCTTTTTCTTATCGTGATGGAGGCGTTATGGTGCATGCTTAATAAGGCTCAGGAGGAAGGGTTGATTAATGGTATAAGTACTCCTAATGGTGGTCCTGTCATTTCTCACCTGCTTTTCGCGGCCGATGCTATTATCATTGGTGATTGGTCGGATTCTTGCCTTGACAATGTGGTTAGAATTTTGAGGTGCTTCTATTTATGTTCTGGTTTAAAAATTAATCTTGCTAAGTCGGGTCTTTATGGCATTGGGGTGAGTGAAGGGGAGGTTGTTGAGAAAGCCAAAGTTGTGGGATATAAAGTTGGGTCACTTCCGTTAAAATACTTGTGGATAACAGTTGGGGCCAATATGAACCGAATTAGCAACTGGAAGCCGGTTTTTGATGTGTTCGAGTCGCGTTTGACTAAATGGAAGGCTGATTGCTTGTCGATCGGGGGGAGAGTCACGCTTATAAAGTATGTTTTGGAAAGTCTTCCAGTGTACTTTTTCTCGTTGTATAAAGCTCCATGTAAAGTTATTAAGGATTTGGAATCCTTCATTAGTAGATTCCTCTGGGGAGGGTCGAAAGAGGTGCACAAAATACACTGGGTGGCGTGGGATAGGGTTTGTTATCCGAAGAAGTGTGGAGGCCTCGGGTTGTGTAAGTTGAAATTCATCAACACGGTGTTGCTTGCTAAGTGGGGGTGGCGGTTTAAGAAAGAAAGAGGTAGTCTTTGGTGTGAGGTGGTTGAGGCTTGTCATATTACTAATAGAAGCTGGGATTTTCTTCCGGTCCGTAAATCCTTGAACGGTGTGTGGAGCAATATTATTAAAGTTTTGTCCAGGACGGTGGTGTCGGGGATGCCCCTTAGAAGATTCTTTAAAGGAAAAGTGGGGAATGGAAATAATATCTCTTTCTGGATTGACCCGTGGTTACTGAATTTGCCTCTGATGGTTGTTTGTCCAAACCTGTTTCGGTTAGACTCGGATAAAAGATGCAAAGTTAGTGACAGGTTGAAGATGTCGGATGCTAGCATAGTACGGGTTTGGAAGTGGAAGAGGTCGGTTACAGCGATTGAGGATGGGTCCGAATGGGAAGTTCTCAATTCGTTGTTGGATACTGTGGTGCTTTCAGACTCGATGGATAGCTGGGTTTGGATTGGGGTTGGTAATGGTGTTTTCTCTGTGAGTGCAGTTAGGAATCTGTTGTATCTCGATATGGACTTCAGCAACATCTATGTCTTTGAGTGGTGTAAATGGATTCCGAAGAAATGCAACATCTTTGGGTGGCGGGCTGAAATGGGTAGGATTCCGACGGCGTCCGCTTTGAGACATATAAATATTCTGATTGCGGATGTCTCTTGCGTGCTTTGTGGGAGCGCGGATGAGTCGGTGGATCATTTATTCACAGGTTGTATTTTTGCCACCAGGCTTTGGCAACATATTTCTTCTTGGTGCAAAGTAAAAATATGTTTGCTTTTTCGTTCAAGGATCTTTTGGATGTCCATAAATTCGTTGGATTTTCGGGGCGAGATAGAGAGATTTTCTATGGCATTATCATTATAGGGTGTTGGTGCATTTGGAAGGCGAGAAATCATCTTAAGTTTCAAAGAAAGAAGGCTAGGATGGAAGATATTATCGGAGAAGTCAAAGTGTTGGGTTTTCTTTGGGCTAAAAATAGAGCTAAGTTATCGTCTTTGTCTTGGGATGCATAGTTGGTGTAAATTTGTAATTATGTAATTGGTTTGGCTGTTGTGTGTGCCGCCCCGTTTTGTGGGCTGGCGGTTTTCTAATGAAATTCACCTTTTAAAAAAAAAGCCGAAGATATAAATGTGCAGACTAGCTTCGTTCACCGTTTTATACAATTGCAATAATGAGAAAAGTTCTATACGAAACACCTTTTATCTAAAGAACTAACCGGACGATCTCAACCATCCATTCCGCTTCCATCCAACGGTGTATAATAATTATCCTTTTAAAATTAAAATAGGCTAAGGGGCATTTTAGTCATCTCAAGTCAAAACTAATAAATCACAAAAAAAAAAGAAAAAAAAACGCGTCCATTTCATTGTCAAAAAACAAACACCAAAAACTCAGTCTAAAACGGTTTCTCACCCAATGCCATTTCATAAACCCTAACCGCCCCTAACTCCGTTCATTACACCGCGACACCACCGC